>JAIPMN010008895.1:0-11730 GCA_020650975.1 Apostichopus californicus | reverse complement strand
CCCCCCCCCCCCCCGCCTCCCCACCCTGCAACTATAGATATTTCAAGACTTCTCTCTGATTTGTAGACACCAAGCGACTTTATGCTTTACCTTTGCTTGTGGATGGTCCTTTAAGAGTCCAATAATGTCTTCTTTGGATATAGTAAACAGCTCAGAATAACCAACTGAGCGAACGTCAACTGCTCGTCTGTGTAAACATTAATCAGAATGAAAAGGAAACTAAATTGTTTTAACAATGTGAAATTTAACATGGTGATTTCCAAGACGGAAATTTGGAGATACAGGTGCCCGAAACCTCGGTTTAAAACAATGCTTTAAAGTCATATAAAAAATCATCATCTTTTTAACATTCTATAACAGCCATTTGTTGCACAATATTCACAATTTCAAAGCTTTTCATAATAAAAAAAAGGTTCTATATTAGGTCTCCATTACTTTACCAAAAATATCCACAACTTCATATACATCTAGTTCACTCTGTTCAACCACCGGTTTAAGATGGCTTTTTTTTGGGCAAGTGAGATTTGTATATCCTATCGGGAGATGATACATTAAATCGTCCAAATTCTGGACCTAATGTTATACACTGTACTATATACGAATGATTCTCGTCCTCCAGCCATTCATACAGGGAAGTGCTGTTTATACTTGATCAAGCATCAGCTTCGTGCATGTCTCATTCAATGTATATAACATGCGTGCACAATTATTATCACAGTTATAGCTAAATTATAACGATATATCCGATAGAAAGTCCATTCCAAGGATATTTCTATACTTGCGAAAAAATGTGAATAATTATCTGATGAGTGAGGTATACAACATCGTTGAATATTCAGATGTCTATCATGATGACCTTTGACATTATCTCCTGATAAAGGCTGTTTCTTTTTAAGAGACAGCCAATAAATGTCTCTTCTCCTTAAAGTGGAAATTGAGCGGAAGTTAATTAAAGATAATGAAAGTTTATATAAAGCCAGAGTGTTTTATACAGACGTTGAATTGATGCTGGTTAAGATTTTCTTATTTATTGAAATGAGGTTACTGCTCCAGAAACAGAAGGCAGACTATATAGCTGTTGGTATATTGCTCTTATTAACTTGATACCGCATGTCTTATCACCATGGGACCATATTGGCTGAAAGCGAAATGAAGGCCGACCCTTTGTCTAGATACAGGGTATCAAGCATTGTATTACCTACATTAAAAAGTCATTAACAATCCTCAAGCAAGTACACACACACTGCATATACTCCAAATACTATATATAGGCTTCGGTTTAGTTCCCTGCATAAGATATAAGGAGGTCATTTGCAGGGTTAAGACGACCACTCTACTGAAATTGGGCCATATAAGTGTACACCGTATATCCGGCCATGGAAGGCGGGCAGGAAATGTGGAATGGTGGGGTTGGGGGGGGGGAGGCGTGCAATAAGAGGGACTCTAGCCCCGAGGTCCGGGATCCCCTCGGCGACCAGCAAAAATATGGGATTTTTGTTTTTTTCAATTTCATAGTATACGGTACTTTAGCAAAAAAGCAAAACTTCAAAAAGTGGGCCTAGTGACGTAATTACCACCGGGACACGACCAGGCTCTTCGACGACTCTGTTGCACACAAGTGTGTCGTGAGACAGACTTGACCTATTGAGAGCTCATTACATCAAGATTGAAGGAAATCTGTTTTCATACAACTGTCCGCGAAGAATAAAGTTTACCATAGTATCTTTCCTCTCTCTCTCTCTCTCTCTATATATATACATAAGTGTGACGTCATATAGGAAACAACCAGGTACCACATTAGACAGTTTCAATTTCAATTTTGCTGACTAAATGCATTATCCCATAATATACAATACACATAGGGTATTATAGTAAAAGGAGTATCTAGTGCATTTTACCATAGTATGAAGATAACACAAAATTATAAACAAAATCTATATAGTTACTAGTGCATGAAAACTTCTATGTAAGACAAATTATTATTTATAATCCTCAATGACACTACTGATGTACAGATATGAGAGTTAGTTACATAACGTAATCATTGGTAGACTTACTAGAAGTCGTTTTATGCATTTTGATGCCATTTTCACTGTGTCACTGAAACAACTACTTTGTAATACAATATCTGATAATGGGCTTACTATATACACGGTGGTCAGAAATGTTGCAACTTTGTTTGGTATTTGATAGTTTAAAGTTAATCCCCACTCCCTCCCCTCGTGGACTTTCGCTGACCCGCTTTGCTATATACGATCATGTTTTCTCGTGGTAAAATATCATTTGTCAACCGCTCTTTACCACAGTTAACTATACAGTTTTAGAGAATTCTTGTAGAAATAGTCGAAAAAATAGACAATACAGAATTGAATGAGGTCAGTTTTCCAAATATAGACCTTCTTATAGTTTCTTATCAATACCGGATATTTTTCTAGTTAAGGAAATAATTGTTACTATTTTCAAGGTCATAATAAGCATGTTAGCGGCTTTCGTGGAAACCGCCGTGAATGGGAAGACATATCTTACCTGTTACAGCCCTCTTCGCATACCATAGTCCTGATTTCACCGAAGAAATCACCAGTTTCTAACTTCCGGATTACTCTTCCTCGTTTTCTGTCAAGTTAAATAAATGAAAACTGAAAACACTGCAAGAAAACTCACAAAACTTCAAGAAAGTTATACATTTGAAAGGTACGGAAGCCATAACGGGACATGCGAGATGTCGAGATACCGTGTTAGAATACCATGATATCTCGACCAAACTTACGTTAATTTTTGTCATTATGACAAGACTAAAAATAAATTTAAAAAATAAATGACTAAAATAAAAATCATTTTTTTGTCCTGCTGTCGAGTTATTGTAAGTCTGTTACTTTGGCAACATGTATTTTTACCATGTAGGTACCATACAAATAGAGTAGTGTGTACGACAGCCATTGTCGGAAAATAGTCCTAACTATACCTACACTGCATGAGGGTGAAGTTGTGGCATGTTTTCAGTCATTATAATTCTTTTGGTGTTGCAGAGGATGAAATAAACTACTTATGGTCTAAAAATATGTAGGATTGAAAGTGATTTATGGCGTTTTAGAAATTCTTGGTGGAACAGAAAGATTCGGCAGCGAGAGCTCAAAATTTAAAAGGTGATGGTAGGTATATTTGACTGTTGAAAGATTAGCCCAAACAATCTGCCATCATGCATGCGGTGGGTAGGACATGTCAGTTGAAAACGCCTATCATTATGCCCCAGCGGCCTTGAAAAGTGAAGAATTTAGTGTGTAAGTCAATAGAGCAATTAATTGTGGTACGACACCTTTATGCTTGTTTGTCTCAGTCAAAACGAGAGGCCTTAGACTATAAACAGTCGTTTCAAGGAAATAACTTTAAATCACGGAGGTTTAATGAGTTTGTCTATGTACGACTCATGTATCAAACAGTCGTGTTGCAACAAGGCTAAATATTATTTTGTCGCTTGAATGAGAGATTTTCCAGTCGTTTGATTTAAATTACTTTAAAATTAGATTATCGAGGTTTTAAGAGTTTTTCAACATGAGTAATTATGAAGTCTAAACACGCATTACCATATATACATACGTGCTGATTCATGACACATAAATCACATTTATATGAATACTAATAACAGTTTTCTACCGTTATAATTACGTGCGTTAAGTCAAGCACATACCTATATATATGTGCGTGGAAAGGTAAACCGCTTTTCTTTAAATGCTCGCAATGACAAAATCTTCAAATAATGCCATCAATATAAGGGATGCCTTTGTTCATGCAATGAATTATTTAAATTATTCTCCCACTCAGTTCTCCGACGTTTTCAAGAGGAAACGCCTCACTCTAAAACAAAACAGCTGATTGGAGACCATGCTTTAGCTACGCCGCACGGCAAGGATGAAGTGAAGTGGTCAAACCGATGGGTATATTTGTGTATATATGCAATGATGTGAATACATTTGACAAACCATTGAATAAATATTGCATTTATATGATCCTTGCACATTTTAGACGCTTTGTTTATACATTGCGAGCGGAAAGCCCCCTGGAATTGAATTTAGAATTGAAATCATTAGCAAAGTACTCACTTTGAGAGCTTTCTATAAGATGCATGAAATGATGTGTAAATTTTCATATATAGTGTAAGTTTACAGAAGAAACAGAAACAAACAAGAGAAGTTTGTAATAATTTGTTTCTATGGCTACTTTCGCTATAAATAAATGAACCATGATCTCTCTGTATGCAGAGAGTTCATCTTAGCAGAAATTAATTAGTTGTTCTAAATATTCCATCCCCATTGCATGTTTAATTTACAAATATGTGATTCTGTTGGGAGCGTAGTTTCAGTTAGCAAGGTATCTGGCAACAGAAGACTTGGCGGGTCGTTACAGCAGAAGAGTTTAATAGATAGCTGGGGCTCCCGACAACGGAGAAGAGGGAGGCGGGGGATTCTCCAAATACTGTTTATAGCAATCTACCCACCCCTACCTCAGTCTCAACCCTGTGCCGGGGTTCCTTATGTGCGTAAATCATTTTATATTTCAGTGCACAAATTATGTTCATATTTCTCTGACATATTCATCTCTATATTTAATAGTAGTCTGTGCTCCATAACTCAGTCATTACAATCACGTTGTTCAGAGTCCGGTGCAACACCCCCTCCCCCCCCCAATCCCCAGACCACTACTATCGCTGCCAATCCATCAACATACGTAATCTCACTTTAGACCAACACATAGATGATAATCAGTTTCACTATTCGTTTGCACAAATCAAAATTCTATACCTTTACCATTGGTTGCAAGACTTGAAGTGTTTTTAATTCACTAGAGATTTAATCATAATGTCTGCGCCGATTTCATGAAGTTAACACCATTCCATGCGTTCTCTGTAAATCCCATCGGCATTATCAGATTCAGTTTATCCGCCTCAATCAATCCAACATGCCAAGTGAGGCATCTGCAAACACGACCAAGTTGGAAGATTAACGTAAAATGCCAATATACTCGTTATCCCCTCAAACCAATATTGAATGGGCACTTGCTGTCTTATGTGACTGGAAGCATGCAAACACATCAAAATTTCTGGTTAGATCAATCAGGGTGTGTTTCCCTGGATAAGCAGGTCCACCCCCCCCCCTACCCCACTCGATCAATGATGAAACCAGAGATGCAGTCGATTCCCCCCTTCTCTTGAGTATATACGTACCCAATTACTTCCAAAAATCCATCAGAGACAATAAACACCTCCCGTGCAACCTCTCCCTTTCTACAGAAGAGTTCTCTTGGGGTAACTATATTCATCTGCATCTTCAAGACAAGATCGTGAAGGAATTCCGGCTGACATCTCCTAAAGAAAGATACCTGAATAAAAGACGTAGCCGAAGGGAAAGGAGGGAAAACAGTGATCAAAAATTAATTGGTAACGTTGTAATTAACTGATCTAAGAGTTGGGTTGTGGTTATAAGGGAAGAATCATAGGCCTATTTGATCTTATTTGCTATATATATGCTATTTCAAGATTGCATTACAAAAACAAAACACAAACAGTTTCCGAAAGAACAAGATCATGGCGACCGGAACACCAACCACTTGGTTAAAACACTAAGTATTCCCGTATGCTATATATATAGCAATGCTTTAATTCCAGTTCTAACCGTGACAGTTTTTTTCATAAGATTCTGGCCGAATCTATCATTTTAAAAGAAAAGTGACTAAGTTTAATGTAAGTCTTACTTTCATATAGAAATATTGATCATTTATTTCGAGATTGAAAGTGCTTATAAGTATAGACTAGACATAAAAATCTTTACCAGTTTCACGGTAAAATGCCAGCATAACTTTTTTTTTAATTACGAAAAGGATGTGAAAGCGATAACAATTTAACAAAGTGAGTTTGTAATTAGTAAAAAAAAACAGCGGAAATAAAACATCAAATAAGGTAAAATTGAAAGTAAAGACATATTATAATAAAGGCTCTTATACTCCAAAATTGGATTTAAAAAAAGGAGCAACTCTGTACATAAAAAGCATTTCAAGAAGGGAGTATATCCTTAAACTATAGGATCTTATTGCAACGGGAAATCTTACATTGTAATTTTGACATAGTACAGAGCGGGTAACCCTATAGGATGAAAGCTGCAAGGCTGCAACAATTAGCCAGTATATACGACGAAAATTGAGTCTGTATGTATGTATAACCCTCGGTTTGGTACAATGATTCATTATTAACAGCTGCATAGCAACGGAATACACCAAAGATATTTCAAAGACCATTGACCGGGGTTAACTTACTACGGTCACAAACTGTGCTATATGCATCCTTTTCGAAAATAAAAACATGTTACCAAACTATTTGCTTAACCCTGTTTCGATTGTCTTTGCCATAAGACCACATCTCCTATTCTTATCGTCAGTCTTGGTCAGGGCTAATTTTTCGACTCTCATACGAACAATGGCTTTCACAGATAATGAGACTATATATATATATATATATAGACGTCTTTTTATGTTTTTTTTTAAGGTTAGGTTTACAGTCTTGTTCAGGGCCACACGACTTTACAACTTAACCCTGGTCATTGGTAACTTGTCACACCTACACACCAAAGTGTGCACAAGCCAAACAATTTCTCCGGCTGGGGCACCACAGTGCACCACAGCCACGTGTCCCCCGGGGGACTTCCCATAGGGTGCAGCCACAAACCGGCGCACGCAACTATATTGACAAGTTACCTCGCAAGTCCCCATTTATACACCTGGGTGAAGAGAGTCAATGGAGGATAAATTTCCATGCCCAAGGACACAACGCAATGATCTGGCCAGGACTCGAACCTGTAATCCTTAGATCACAAGTCCACTGCCTTACTCACTTGACCACAACGCCCTCACAATCTGATAAATGATCAGTATGGAACGCGAAAAGGGCAACCTTATTTCGTTGTCTAAACTAAGTTTGTTGCTGTCTAAACTAAAGTTGTTGCTGCTTTTTTATCATGTTGCTGTTGTTCGTTGATGTCTTAACTTACGTTGATGTCTAAACTCACGTTGATGACTAAACGCGCCTTAATGTCTAAACTCACGTTGATTATAACTTACGGTTGATGTCTAAACTCACGTTGATGTCTAAACTCACGTTGATGTCTACACTTTCGTTGCTATCTAAAGTTCCGTTGTTGTGACACATTGTGAACGAACATCATTCTTTCTTTTCAAAACAGTATAACAATCAACCGCAAGTTGCTGCCGTACAGAGCTAACAACATTTCTATTACAGAGATTTTCATGCTAAATACAGCCAATAATCATGTTTCTCAAATTTCCCGAGATTTGTTTGGCTAATAATAGTCCCTTACCCATTGTCTGCAAACATGCTTGCATCTTCAGTTCTCAATGAACGCAAAGTATGATGGTTTAACTATGTGTAGAGCATTCACAAAGTACAGGCAGTGATAAGATCGCATCTTTACAACTGCACTAGTAAAAATATAGGCCATATCATAAACGCAATTGGTGTTCGATCGGGACGAAAACTTTTGTCTCTAGTAATATTACTGTCACTCGTTTTACTTGATTGCCGACATTTCACAACATATCCAGACATCTTTTAATGGTTCAAATAAATAAGTTTTAAGTACAGTATTTTATGCTGGCATTTTGTCTCGACACTCGTTTTACTAATTCCCAACATTCCCGGATTATCTCCACACATTGTTGACGGGGCTCAATTAAATCAGATTAAAAGTGCAGTATTTTTATGCTGGTACTTTGTCTAGACACTCGTTGTACTTGATTTCCGACATTCACAGCGTATATGCATAGCCTATAACATTTTATAAGTTGTTTACCGTGCAGCCTCCTATATTCGTATGAGCTGTTACGCACATGTTATCTGATAGGCTGGCGGTGGGAGATACGGTAGCTTATAAAACAAGGTTTCCAAAAGTTTGCGTCTGGTGACTCCAAATGGACTTGGCCGACATCCAAGACCCCTATTGTGTGTACAGCATAATGACCTGTGTTTATCATGCCATAGTGTTATTGTATCAAAATGGTGGTTCGGGCCATTTCTATAGTAACAGCTATAGTTCTGCTTATACTAACAAGCAGAACTTTCTAGTGTACTGAAGTCATCGAAACCTCAATGCATTTTGCATTCTGGTTTACATTACGCGGTTGAGCAATTTTGAACAGCGCCGATAGCAACAACGTAAGTTTAGACAACGACGTATGTTTCAACAACGGAAGTTAAGACATCAACGTGAGTTTGAGCAACAACGTGGTAAAACAGCAGCAACAACTTTAGTTTAGACAACAACAAACTTAGTTTAGACAACGAAATATGTGTGCCCTTTTCGCGTTCCATAGATCACCTGCTCAGGATCATATATTTTACGAAATGAATTCGCTGAGCTGATGCCAAGAAACCGTGCATGAAAACACACATACAGGTACTGAAAGACATGTCAGAAGCGTCGAGAGTCACAAGGCTCCCCTGTTGCCTATTTCTTTTCCAATAGGTACCATATACTATATAAAAATGAGAATACGTGTTTCTTTATCCCATATTTTCCCGGCCCTCTTTGCGACTTTCCCCAATCCCCGTTATTAACCGCGACCTCGGGCTATGGTCACCTGGCCCGTTCACCCCCACTCCGCCAGTACACATGATTATATTTATATACACACGCATCTACAGAGAATGTTCGGTGTTGAAGCTTGCTAATTACACCAGCAAACGGCAAACAATGCTCTCTGTGTGAACCAGGGAATCAGAGCGTTACTCGGGGTCATAGAGTTATTAGGTAATAGCTCCATGCCTGGATGGACGGTCCATTGACACATGTGTACATGTGGGCCTCAACCTGTATGTAGTCTGCTAAGCTCTGTCGGGGGTCCTTGCATAAGCTACCCCACACATCAACTTATAATAAACTAAAAAACCTCGAATAATTACGTGACCGGTTAAGACAGCTTTCTGCGATGAGTTAAAGGGGTATTATGGACAGGATTCTCATAGCAATGCAGCACAACAGCTTTAGTAGTCAAGTCGACTTTTGCATGTAATTAAAACAGTATGTATCAAATATCTAGTCCGATGATTCTTGTCTCTTTTTTGGGAATCGAATCGAGAAGATAATTACGGGGTAATTAACTTTCATCAAAAATCTACTTCGGTCTCCGTCTACAGTTTTGTTTTTAATTAATTACAATCTTATTTGATTTATACTCTATTAATAGACCCTCAGGAGTGACCTTTAAACACATTCATTATGTGCGCTAACTTTGAGGTCAATAGTGATGACCTTTAACACATGCATCGTGTGTGCTAACTTTGAGGTCAATAGTGATGACCTTTAAATACATGAATCATGGGTGCTTACTTTGGGGTCAATAGTGATGACCTTTAACACATGCATCGTGTGTGCTAACTTTGAGGTCAATAATGATGACCTTTAATACATGCATCATATGTGCTAACTTTGGGGTCAATATAGTAATGTTACGTACTACACGCATCACGTGTGCTAACTTTGGGGTCAATAGTTAATACATGCATTATGTGTGCTAACTTTGGGGTCAATAGTGATGACCTTGAATACATGCATCATGTGTGCTAACTTTGGGGTCAATAGTTAATACATGCATTATGTGTGCTAATTTTGGGGTCAATAGTGATGACCTTGAATACATGCATCATGTGTGCTTACTTTGGGGTCAATGATGACGATCTTTAGAACATGCATTAGGTGTGCTATAACTTTGGGGTCAATAGTTAATACATGAATCATATGTGCTAACTTTGGGGTCAATATTAATGACCTTTAATACATGCATGATGTGTGCTAACTTTCGGGTCAATAGCGATGACCTGTAAGACATGAATCATGTGTGCTAACTTTGGGGTCAATATTAATGACCTTAAATACATGCATTATGTGTGCTAACTTTGGGGTCGATAGTAATGACCTTTAACACATGCATCGTGTGTGCTAACTTTGGGGTCAATAGTTATGACCTTTAACACATGCATCATGTGTGCAGTCCAATGAAAACTCACCTTTTTGAGAAACTTGAGATTGACATGTAAAGCGAGCTCGGTTCGTAACTTCGTTGGCAATAGTCCCAGGGCGTTGACGTCACCACGCCCGGTCATTTGACCCCTGTAATAGTACAATGGTACATATCTGTATATACGTTCTGCTCAGTTGACGGAGTGTTTACAATTTTCAATGTAGGCATGCATGTAATAGTACGTTAAATAAAAAAAAAAGATATAATGTATAATATGATATAGCTAGTATGATATATGATGTATAAAATTATATAAATGATATATGTCTCCTTTCCATTCGTTTATTTATTGTACGGTACTTGTATACTGCCTTACAGAAACCTAGATTCTTGAACATACAGCGAGGAAGCCGCAAGTTAATGGCATTCCAGTATCGCGTGGTATGTGTAATTTCTACGTGTTACATTACTCACAATGTATGACTATTGACACATACAGTACCTAAATACTGTTATTATCGAGTAAAATATTTTTTTGTCGTATCTGGTTTTTAATGAATAACTTTATTTTGTATCAAGTTGGAAATCATATTAAGCCTAACAAAATTGTGTTCATCTCATTGTTTGGACCTTTGACGTTACTCATTGCTTGGAAATTGGGGCTAAAATCTGCATATAATCACGTGATTGTATAGGGTACAAATCATCTCTAAATGAGATAACTTTGGTTGTCAGAACATTGTGGTATCGCTTTATGTGTGTCCAAAATGGAATGCAATTACCGACCATATGCCATGCTGATTTGCCACATTGAAAATCCGTAGAATTGTTCATGAAGTTTTCATCCCCTTTGCTTTAGTGTTGACCATTTGGTTACCATTTCCGGGCGGTCGTTTACCAACATATTTGGGCACAAAACTGCACGAGTCGATAATAAACTCTGCAGGTGGCATGAGTGTAGCTTATGAATTGTATTGGAATCCTAACGTTGGGCTTGACTTTGGAAATAATCAAATCGGTCACTGTATTAAAGATCTCTGCTTTACATTAAACAGCCTAAACAGGTGTAGAAGTCTCTGACGTTAGATCAGTGACTACACATAATTATACTTGCACTGTACAATATGACAAGCTTCTAATTAAAATCGACACCGTGCTCCAGAGCGTTCTTTTGATTAAGCAACTAACGGATATAACGTTATCAAGATCTCCTGTAATCAGATACAACACGGAGCTCATAATATAAACAAGAATAGCGAGTGTTTATAGAGACAATTCAACTACGAATCTGGTATAAATATTTAGTCCTTGATTAATCAAGCTGGAATTTGTCTGTCAGTTAAAATTTACGACTTCTTCAGCTGGTATAAATAAAAGCTTATTGTAGGCCAAGTTAGCCTATCATGCTTTAATCATGTCAGTCTCACCTCGTCCATGCATACTCGTACCATCTCAAGATTGGCTTCTGGACCTCGTGTGGAACTTTATGCTCTCGCATATAACGTTTGGCGTTATCCTTTCAATAAGAGAGTAAAGATAACGAACAAATATAAGAAAGCAACAACTAGCAGCATCAAAAAGAAAGACAACAGACTGGTTGTCTGATGATCGCTCAACCAGTTGTCTGATGATCTGATGAAGCTCAAACGCGTGAAACTCTGAGTAACAACTACTAGTGTTCCACTAGTTTCAACTTATTCTCACCTATAT
>JAIPMN010008887.1:0-22730 GCA_020650975.1 Apostichopus californicus | reverse complement strand
ATCTTCTATTCCTGACAGATTAAAAGTACACTCTAGGTTTGATATTTTAGACGATGTATAAGTTTATGAATGTTCAGGGAGCTTTAAGTGCTTTTTATATGTCTAGGGAAGATAGTAAACAAATATATCAGTCTGTGAGTTCAAACAGATGTTGTGATTTGAAAGCTGAATTTACGAGGAATCAGTTTGTATCGTCACATATATAAAGAACGGCCAAACGTACTACTTTTTTGCACGAAATTTGCATCATTTGCCAATAATTTATACACAGAGTAATATTGATACATTTGCTACACAAAGTTGTTTAACTGCTACACAACTTTACTGCCTATGTTATATGCAAGTTTGTACACTTGCTAGTACACAAGTTCCACACTTTTTTTATTATTAAATTTAAATTGTTACTCTTTGTTTATAGTTGTCTACACAAGTTGCTACTTTCAATTAGTACAGAGCTAGCTATGGAGGATGGTACAGACGTTGCTATACAAGTTGTTACTAACACTACAGAAGTTGTTTCACAAGTCAATACTTGTTTTTATTTTCGTACAGAAACTTTTAACAGGTTGCTGTATTTGTTACACAATAGCCTAATACATATGCTACTCAAGTTTCATTTGCTATATTTTTGCTATATTAAAATTGCTACCCCAAAAGACTAATATGCTACTTATGTTTTGTTTGCTTCAGTAGTTGCTATACTTACAGTTGCCTAACATGCTACCGATGTTTTTTAATTGCTATTAAAATTCTACACAAATTTCCTAATATGCTACTCACGTTTTATTTGTTTCAGTAGTTGCTATTTTAAAATGCTACATAAATTTCTTAACATGCTACTCCTGTTTTACTTGCTTCAGTAGTTGGTATTTTAAAATGCTAAACATATTTCCTAACATGCTACTCATGTTTTATTTGCTTCAGTTGTTGCTATATTTAAAATGCTACATAAATTCCTTAACTTACTACTCCTGTTAAACATGCTTCAGTAGTTGCTATATTTGCTATAGCTGTTACTCTACTTGATGAATGCAGACACATTTGCAATCCTAAGCATGCAGCTAGATCGTATCTGAAAACAAAGGTCTCACAGAAAAGAGAACACTCCAGGCCAATAATGTATATTTTTAGTCGTCTACGTTAAAAGACAAACCTTTTTGGTACAGTTGCAATCATTCTCCGGATCCCCTAATCCATACAATTACAAGACTTTTATTGGCATAATTACCGATTCACTTATATTTAATTTGACAAAATATTCCTCAATCTTAATTACTAAAGGAACATTATTTTGGGGCAAAATAATCCTACAAAACATAATTAACCCAATTTCTAATTCTCTCTGGAGTTTCTGAGCTTGCTTTTCAATGTTTTTTAGTTGTCAACTTGGGGTTATATATTCTTTTCATCTCTTTTTTCGAAATGTACGTTTCTTGGCAGTAGCTCGGGGATTTGTAACAGTCCTTTTAATCATGCATGTATGTTCTATCTCTCTCTATGAAAGCAGACTCAAAGTGAAACTTGATAAGAATGATGGCAACATTAATCCCCCAAAGAATGTAACAGATGCACAAATGTACATTAATGTAAATCAACGGTATGGTGGGTTAATCCAAATTTTGTATTATGTAACACCTCCAGCAGCCGCATCTGGGCAACAGGGTGCTTGTGACATCCCCCCACCCCCACCCTACCTCAACACTTATTTTGAAGAACTCAAAAGCGCTCTATATTTATCTTTTCATGAAGTTTAAGAATGATCGGTTTTTCGAAATAAACGGTATTCTTTTTCCATTTTTGTAATCACGTTATGCCATCTTGTTCTTTAAATATTGTCCTATTGTTGAAAAAGAGAAAAAGAAGATTGTACGTAAAGTTGCCCTGTTGCTCTAAAAACTAATAAAAATGTAGTTAAACAGTGTTCTTTTTGTTGAAATCATTCAAATACTGGAATGTTTTTGTATCCAAAGAGAATCCACTTCCACACGTTTTCAGGTAACTTGATGGTTTTCCCCTCAGATCAAAGGAATGTGTCCCACTTTTGGCCCTCAATCCGACCCCAGATTGAACCTTTCTTCAGACGCCCCTGATCTAGGTGACATCTGAAACTGTAAGCTACATTCGATAAACAAAAGCAGCTGTGCATGTCTAATAATCCTTTCAAAAATTCCCTTTCTCTGAGAGATTAGGGCAACGATTTTTACAAATACTAGATTTGCACCTCAAACTACGATCCACAGAGAGAAACATTAAAACTCAAGACTCATTGTACTATTGACATTCCTGGTTTATTGAAATCAGAATTCAGGCAGAAATTTCCATAATTTCGGGGTCTCGTCTGTGGCAGTTTTGGTGTTACCATGTGAATCAGTTTAATATTTCCTGTGGTAACCGATTCATTATAATATTCAGACCTGATGAGCAGGAGATCGGGGTAACAGCGCCGGGGAAAATTAGGCCGGCCCCGGGATACATGAGACAAAGATGAATGTATTGGGAAAATGAAACTGTTTGAAAAGGGAGCTTGTGACATAATAGTCCCTGTGGGCCTCAAATGCTTCTGATAATAGTTTCGTACCATATGCTACAATTTTCACAAGGCGAAAGAAATTAAATTTTTTGGTGCCATGTAATTCTTTGTAATAGTGCACAAGTACCCCTAATTGTTATGTCATTGCTAAAATGTTTCAAATATATCTAACTATCAAACCTGTTTAGTTCTGTTAGACAAGAATGCAGATCTAAATATCACCAACTTCAAAACATTACCTTCATTATGGAATGACTGAAAATTAATGTATCTGAGTCTGGCAAACCTTGAAAGCTATAATGATGGAGAACTGTTAAAACCAGTAATTAAGTATTAAGTAAATAATTCACATTAGAAATGAATGAAAATTTATACATTCAAACAGAACATTTTTTTTTTTTTTAAAACCTGAGCATACGCAGATGAAAGACGATTCTCCAACATGACTTACATATCATACTCCCCAAGATAAACAAGAAATAAAAACAAGAAATGTTCTATTCTGTGCATCCTATCCGAGCAAAGAGATCCGGACGTACTAATTTAAATTTATTTAAAGCTTAAATCTACACAGCCACATATATCCTTAGAGAATTTCTAAAAAAAAACATCACTGTAAGCTTGTTAATCTTATAAGTAAAATACAGCAATTTTGAGATTTCAGAGCATCAAAGGAACAATACCTATTTCTGACAGAAACTATAGTCTCATTTTGACAGATATTTTGTAAAAAAACAACAAATTTTAAATTGCCAGTTTCGCTCTATGAAACAATAATGCTTTGTGGAATATTATATATATCGTTATAAACTCTCCCATTTATCTCAATTGGACAATTTAAGTTTAACTAAGTCTGGATAGAATATTTAATATTTGTTCCTATTAATACTTCTCATTTCTCTCAAGCGAGAATTCTGATCGTTGCGGACACAGCGTATACGTTTAAAACTATGATGCATTGTACAATTAAAAACTCGGCTTCCACTTGAGATGACAAACATGAACTGACTCACATGCATCAAATCATGTCAGAAGTAGTAATCAAAGCGACGATCGTGGTCCTGCATTCGTCAGCTTTTTGCCGAATGTTTGCAGCTTTTGTCACTTTCCTCTGTTTACTCATTCAGTCGCATGATCACAGAAAGTGGGCAAGATCGTTACTGTTTCGGGAATTTAAATACGTCACATTTCGCAGATATTAACGAAGCATATATACATACTTTCGACTACGAGGTTCAATTCTTATGAATCGCAGAAAAAAATGGGCGATTTAGAATTTGGCATTTTCCCGTAATAATTAAACGAAATGAAATTATAAATATAATGGAAATATTTTCAACACTAAATCCATTGAAATACACCATTTTGCTGTTCTTACTGATTGCCTCGATTTTGTAACATTTGCACAATTCATAACCCATACACTGGCAGCTTTAGAGTTCTGGTTCAGGTCAGGGGTCGTTTAGTCAGGAATGGATTGAAAAAGGTTGTGATCTGGAAATATTTCACCAAATAATGGATTTAAACCAGATTTACAGAGTTAAGCATCTAGCTAGCCTCACATATGTCTATCTCCCCTGGGCATGTGTTGTATATAGCTAGCAATGATGTCCAATGTATATATATGTGTGAAATCAAATACTGTGATGAGATTTAACCTGGCATCCTGACACTATATATGTTAATCACATTTTACAGAGCCGAGTCCAAGATGCCGATCAATATGACTGAAGAGAGGAGAGTCATGAAATTTTCAACGACTGTAATTGAGGGGCCAGGCCAAGAAATATCGGAAGCCACAATGAACTTGAATGTCTCTCCCTGATCATATAACAGCTTTGATGATTTATTTTTTTCAAAACAAAAACAAAAAATTAATTCCAAGATATTATCTGTGTTATGTCCATGGCCTCAATATCTTTATATGCCTCACATATAGTTTGATATCAATTTCATGGGGAAAATAGAAGATTATCATTAAATTTCCACCAATTACAAATTTCAAGTATTAATCCTTTCCAAACTAAATTTATCACAATACCTGCTGGTAAACGGTACTACTTTAAACTTTTCCTTTTTTTTGTGTGTGTTTGGGTTTTGTTGGTTCGATGAATCACTCTTAAAAGGTTTTTCGGCAAACATAACCTACAGGGTTAAGGAGAGAGATGAAGATGTAAATACTGTACTCTCAGACGGCCAACGCTAAAAGGAAGCAGCACTCTGCAAGAACTCTGTTCATAGCTGGTTAAATATTGACCGAGTTGACAGAGTCCGTTAAATGAAGAAGCACCAGACTTGCCTGCTATAGGATTGTGTTTTAATCTCTGGTGGGTTTGATATAATCAGCTCTTCGTAGATGTGAGCTTGCTTAGACCTTTACCTTCTATCTATAAACGCTGTGGAAGGATGATACAAATTGGTGATAAACTGCTCCTGAATATGCTAGAATTTCTGATAATGACTCTTGAATATGCTAGAATTTGTAATAATTGTAATTAATTATGTTGACACTCTATCAAGCATTTTTTACATTTCTGGGTCATTTTTTTAATTGTTTGAAATTTAACCCAACACAAAAATTGTCTGACTGGTCTAGTAGCTAGCAGACCTCCAGAAATATAGTTTTGGAATTTATTATTGAAAATTTTAAGTCAATTAAAAGTTGGAGCCAATTCCGATGGCCTTTAATAGACTCGTCTTGTGGGTGTCAAAGAAAGGAAAACCTCGACACTTATTATTTAATATAGAAATTCTTGAGATGAAAATATGATACAGGAAAAAAACACCAAGTTTTAATTAATTGCGACATATATCCCTGATCCTCAAATTTGTTCTGATGATCTGGTGAAGTTTTCACCCGCTTAGTTAAAGAATAAGAAAAATCACTTGTCATTTAGCCTCTGAAGAAGATCCTGCTAGGATCGAAACGTCAGGCCAACTTACTTTTACACATTAAAGAATAATGTTTAACTTTTTAGTTTCTTATCGATAAGTTTGTTAG
Source organism: Apostichopus californicus (assembly GCA_020650975.1). Taxonomy (NCBI): domain Eukaryota; kingdom Metazoa; phylum Echinodermata; class Holothuroidea; order Aspidochirotida; family Stichopodidae; genus Apostichopus; species Apostichopus californicus. Next base: position 17,199 of record JAIPMN010008887.1, on the reverse strand, counting down.
AAATTCTCATCCTCTGATTCCAGTCTTGAGCTATATATATATCCTATGAAACCCTGACACCATCTGTAACCAAGGTTTCAATTGATAATTTGCACTGATGGCACAGACATTTTGGAGAAGTTTATCGAATCTTCAGGTATAAAATAATCATCTACTCCATCCCCAAGCAGCAGTTTCTCTCACTCTTTTCGATTTCAATGCCTGAACACCAGACATCAATTTACCCAATCAAACAGTCATAATTGGATGCTAACGAACTTCAAACAGTTTTAAACCGAGACATGAGAAACCTCAAAGGCATGCAGATTTACTTCGTTAGTGTTTTTCGATATTCAAAGGTTCGCTATATACGGTATTTTTGAAGTACGGGATTCGGTTGGAAAAGGTCTGGGAAGATGAATAAAGAGCAATAATATGTCATCGAGGTTATTGTAAGTCGGTCCATCTGTTTTATACCGAGACGGTCTTTCCCATTCACAGACAACATAGTAAACGAAAAAGTAATCATTTAACGTAATGATGTGGAGAAAAAGACTAAGATACAGGCAACAGAATCAGAGCTTCAAGAAAGGGGTACTACGTTTCATGTTTGACACAGCAAAATGTTAGCACATCTGAATCTGGTATCACATGATCGTAGATTCAACGGAACCTACTAGCAGAAGTTTCTCGTACGGTATCTACTATATTTCAAAGCTGAACGCCTGCAGACATCAATTAACCAATCAAACAATCAAAATTGGATATTAATGTACTTCAAAGAGCTTGTATTAACCGGCCTTACATTCTTTCAGTTCTCCTTCCTCATCCTTCTCCATACCCCTTCTCCTTCCCCACTCCACCTTCCTCCTCCCTCTTCCCACTCCCCCCTCCTCCCCTTTTCCACTCCCTTCTCCTCAAATTCATAGCAAGCACTTATTGTGCCAGGTTATAAACAGGCTAAGAAACAACATTGACCGATTCTAAATATGTAAAGTAGCTAGACAGAGGTATAGGTTACATCTGCTATGAAAGTGTTAATGATTGTGGTTTCATGTTTGTCTTGTCAGTTTCATAGTATTTTCTCCTATCGAAGTTGATATCTCTATAGTTATGAAATATTAATATACACTTGACTGCACTGCAACAACCTGCAATATGTGCCTATGATACCTAATTGTAGTAGGAAAGGTTACCGATGAAAACTGCGGCCACCCACCTGCCTCTATTCCTTCAACTTTACACACAGCATCATTAACATCCCAGTCAAGAATAAACATAGTCTGGCTTGACATAGTAAGATCTACCATAAAAATCCTCTGAAAATACCCAAAATTCTGAAGATTTAGCCCCTGAAGTTCGAGTTATATGAGAAAGGGAAAAAAGAGAAATTTTTTGATACATATCAAGGTGAATGAGATTGCATATGTCTAAGCACCAATCTTTCAAGCAGCCCAAAAAAAACAAAAAAATACACCATCTTTTAAGATTTTTAAATCTGAAAGATGAAATTCGAGACAAAATGTCAATATTTTGCTTTGATAGAGTGAGAAAATATTTCCGTAAGACTACTCGGTTTTCATATGCTTCACCCTATTACTAAAGCAAACCTTTCTGGTTTCGAGTAACGGCAAAGGACGAGAGAATAAGCCTTAACTTTCTTTGAAATCTAATCCTGGAATTTCCTAAAAGCATGAATGTTGGGTGTATAGTTTACATCAGTCACAGAGATGACGAGATCTGAGCAGTGTTAAAGCTATATTTTGCAGTCTGTTATAAATTTGCATAATTCTGACTTATAGCCATAAGTATTCACGCATAATATGGCTACATCTCTGGCTGAAATATCAATATTATGGTTACAACCAATCAACATCTTCTAATAACCCAACTATTAATACTTTAATCAAATACTGCCCAGCAAGAACAAAATCCCGTCCCAAATATTTCATGTACTATTAGATTGCTTCACTTTTCTTGAAGGTGGATAGCATTTGGCCTGAAATATGCTACAAACTTAGTCAGATAATGGTCACTCATACCTTAACCTTCAAAACTCATTTTACTGCATGCCAACCTTTGATAAGCAATTTCTTCCTCATTACAGAATCATCAATAAACTTCTTCCTCATTGAGACATTCAATTCTCTCATAATGTTGGTGGCAGGGTGGAGGGGGGGGGGGCACCTGGGAGGGTCACTACTTTAAACCCTAAGGATGGTATATACTTTTGACATATTTTTCTGATGACCTTAAATTTATTGCCAAAGACTGACAGTTTTCTGGTAAAATTTTGAAATGGAACAAAAGACACATGACAATGAATCAATTGTGTTAAGAGCTGGTTGGGGGGGGGGGGGGAGGTAGAGGTGATATGAGATTGAGGTAGTTTTGTTCCCCTTCACTTGAGACTTTATTAACAAGATTAGACCAGTTCTTGCTATCATATGCCAACTTGAATCCCTTCCCAAAAGAGATAAAAACAAAGCTATATATTTCAAAGCGTCATCATGGAATTTATAATATTCAATTTGTATAGAGGAATAAAATACCATTTTACAATAATTTGCCAACAGTTTTTAGCATTAAAAAAAGTCTCTACACATCCACCTGATGTGGAGTGTTAGCTCAGTGGTTATCGCCGGTGCCTTTCAATCACTGTTCGAGTCACTCCAAGATTAATGTATGTCGTCCAGAGTTGTTGACAATTCATAATCATAGACGTTAAATATGAATGTAAGAGACTGATTTCGGTCAGCTTGCGGCTTTGATAAGCCAATGAGGCTTCTTCGCGAGTTCCTGCTTGCAGGAGGATCTAAAGTACATACATGTACCTACCAGGCTGGTTGTTGATTAATCATACCCTCACGTAACCGGTTCATTATCAGTTTATTGATGATTCTGTATATTCATCCAATGCTGGCTCAGAATGACTAACTTCCTTCTTATCTACTTGGCAATGTAAGGAATCCTTCAAGAATGCTAAAAGAAGGCAACGCTTATGGAAATGTCCACGTTTCGAGAGCCTCTGCAACTCATATCCTTGTCGCTTCCAAATGCACGTTTACCCGAAGCACTTTATAAATCTCTATTCATGTTAAGAATTAATTTCTCATAATGACTGTGGGCTTTGAAAACAAGACCCATCCTAGATTCATGCCAAATTCCAAACATGGGCAAAAGAGGTGTGAAGGATGTCCTACAGCAGGGTCAGCTAGATGCTTACTGCTCTCCTCAGCCTTTTTTGACATCAACAGGTAGAACCGTGGGGTAGTGAAAATGACATGTGTATACACGACTGTTCATAAATTTATACAAAATATTCAGTATGTATGTATGTATTTTAGATCCTCCTGCAAGCAAGAACTCACAAAGAAGCCTCGTTGGCTTATCAAAGCCACAAGCTGACCGAAGTCAGTCCCTTAGATTCATATTTAACATCCATGATTATGAATTGTCAATTGTTAACAACTCTGTAACTGGATGACATGCATTAGTCTTGGAGTGACTCGAACCGGGGACCTTATGATTGAAAGGCACCGGCGTTAACCACTGAGCTAACTCTCCAGTACCATCAACATTTCCTGTTACATACTGGCTGTACTGAGTTGGCCACTGTATATTGTGTTAGTATATAATCAATAGCCTAGTACATCAATTTCCCGTGGGCCAGCTCAAGCTTGAAATTGTGCCTCTCTGCCTCCCCCCGATGTATCCCACCCCTCCCCCTCCCCTTCTCACCACTCAATCTTGAATCAGAAATTTGTGAAATCACACATATCTACCACAATCTCTGTCACGTTCACACCTGAACGCTTGCTGAAGATGGGATCGCCTGCGGGGGATCAGTGAACAGGAATTAACATACGTTATTCATTACGCTACACAGAGGTGTCATTATGCACACAGTATATTACAGATTCCGTATGTAGCATACTGAGTCAACATGCATGCAGCTATAATGCACATGCAGTGTTATCTGTATTGAAGTAAAGATGGAGGAAGAAACTAAAGTTCCATCTCCACCGTGCAGTGCAATTACTACATATTTTATGAAATCAGCTACAAATTATTCTGTGGTGATGTCAACAATACTTTAGAGTAATGGCACTGACATAGTAACGGTAGTAATTAATAGTAGCCCAGTATTGACGATACTATAGACTTATTATCCCAGTATCAATGATACTATAGACTTATTATCCCAGTACCAATGATACTTTAGACTAATTATCCCAGTATCAATAATACTAAAGACTTATTATCCCAGTATTAATGATACTATAGACTTAGTATACAGTAACAGTTCATTATAATTATTCTACCTTCGATCTCCGTCCTCTCTACACTTTTATCAAATGAGTTAAGTTAGTTTAAATCTTTTTGACGATATTGTTGGGATATCAATGAGAAAAGTCATGGGATGACTATAATATCATTACCATCGAGAGAACATCGAACAAAGTCTGGAAAATGATGCAAAAATTACCAGCTGACTTATCTATATACTAACATAGATATACACATGGACATAATTAGCAGTACTTTGAATACAATTTTAATATTCTAGAAACATTGAGATAGCTTGTAAACTTTATTTAATTCTTCATCTTTTTTTTATCATTCTAGCTGATTTATAAATTAAAATCCTGGAAATTTCAATCTTCTGAGTTGTCTTCAAAGACCACTCGCCTGGTCAAGTTACCTACCCTCTAAGCTTGACACTAGCAAACCTCTCTCTCTCTCTCTCTTCATCTGATCAGAGATGACTTTTCTCCTAGAGGCCCTACATGAGTAACTCTCCTCTTATTCTATACTTGACGAATCTTCATCTAATGCCTATTTCTTCTTCCCCATCGCTTTACAGCAAGTGACTAAATTAACTACCTCAGACGGAGTGACAAAAGAGTCCTAATGCAGGGTAGTACGTCAAAGAGAGAGCTGATCATGTGACTCCAAAGAAAAACACTACAGCAAATCTGAGCAGGGACGACTACGTTTGCAACTCCTCCCCTGTTGATTTACAATGCAATTTAGCAATGAATGTAGAAAAATGTAAGAAACTGATGAACCCCCCAAAAAAGAAAAAAAAATGAACATGGTCATATATATACATACAGAAGAACGGAACATATTCTCCCAGATCTCAACTGAAAAGATAGAAATTTACGATATTTTAATTTCAACAGAGTTTGTTTGTTTATTGTGGGTGTGTGGTATGTAGTGACGGCATGGCGATTAACGAATAAGTTTCATCAACTGTCAATGCCTTACAACAGAATCGTAAACAAAGTTCTGCAAAACTGCATGAATATATAGCGTTAGGCTAAATGACCATTCAGGCTGATAATCAACTTGTTTATTTATAAGAACAGTGTGCATTGTTCAATAGATAATATGTATGTATGTATGTATGTATATGTGATCTTCCCGCAAGCAGGAACTCGCGAAAGAAGCCATCATAGGCTTATAGACTCGCAAGCACACATCAATTTAACGTCCATGTCGGGAAGTTGTTATTGAACAACACCCTTGCCAGACGACACACATTGCTGTCGGCGGGAATCGAACCGGGGATCTCATGACTGGGAGACGCCAGCGTTAACCACTAGGCTATACACTCCGCCTATATATCAATGCAATATATATCAATATATATATATCAATATCAATGCAAATATCAGTTGACAAAGCATCTGATAGAATTGCAACCAAATTTTTTTGCCAATAATTCTGTTGTATTATAAAACATGTATGTAATATTGACCTTCCATATTTTCCACATACATGTATACATAGCTCTATATTCAACACAAGATCCCCATGTATGTGATATGCATGTGGATTCGAAGCCAACCATATAACTGGGCTATGGAAACTAGACGATGTTGTTATCTTCATTTTGGTGCCATAAATTATGGAACAGCGTGACTGTTGTCTGAGCGAGCAAATGATAATGCCAGAGGCAGATATTGGAGGAACTGCTTTTTGGCCAGGTCCTGCTAAGTAAATCTTGTTAGTTACACCACAGGGGAACTGACACTCTCTGAGAATTAGGCCATTTTAACTTGATAATTACATGTAGCTGTACCGTGGGTCTAATTTGTTACGCTGATAGCATATAATTGGCAGTGTTTGTCAATTATTACAGCTTTACATAGTCATGACTTTCTACAGGGAATATTTTATTCAGTATCGCATCGCAAAATGCTACAATGGAAAGTGGTTACATTGCTGCGCAAGTCCAAAGATATATAGCAGGTTTTTTTTAACGCAGAAACCGTAGTATTTTATAACCTTAATAAATTCCTACAAAACTACTGCACAAAGTTTGGACTGTGAATTATTTGCAGCTCTATTCTAGAGTTATAAACAGCAGATTTATAGCGCCTTTAACACTCCATAATTACTTTGTTCTGATGAGGGGTATACATATTGTTGTATATGATTTTTAGTGTCAAATTTCTTTTCGAAGCATGGTTTCTGACTCATGATAATCTAGTTCAGTTATGTTTATCGGTCACTACGATCCCAACAGGATCAACAGATTTAACTGACATCATCAATTCGACGGAGGTTTTAATCTGTCATAAATACGAATGTCGACTGTACTATTAATTAATTTGATCCATGGAATTTATAGGATATTTTTTTTTTATCAAATTTATTTCTTTATTTTTACCTTTTTTGCATTGAATTTAAAGGATGAGTTTAGACAGAGGGTTAGTGTTGATATGTTAAACTTCAACAAACAGGAAGATGACAAAATGAGAATGTACAGTACGTTTCTATAGCTGCATATAGGGATTAAGACAATAAACTTAACATAGGCAAAATCGTCTGGCATGCTGCCAATTAAGGGCAAATTGATGATGGCATGGAATTGGTAGAGATTGATAACTTCTTTTTTTTAATAACATTCATTGTAATTTATAAATGCTAATAACTCCATCAAAACATGCTCTCTTTATACCTTTGTATGAAAACAGTTCGGTAAAAGCCTCTTTAGATATGACTTCCTACACCAAGGGTCTTTCAAGTGATAATGCACAATTGGAGATATGGTTTTTGCATGAGGCCATCAACAGCCAAGTGCTATTAAATTGATTCTGTGTATTTGTACTTATGAGGGACGTTATCAAATGGTTTTCAGCGAGTGTACTGTATTAGCTTTAATTTGTCCAGTCACTTTCAATTATGAACCTCTGATACTCCAGGGATCATAATTAAACAAGTCACACAGACATAATACACATATACATACACACACACACAAAATATGAAAGATATATATAGAAATGGAAAACTGGACTGATATAGCATTGGTTTCTAAAGTTCTATTTATCTCTAAAATATCCAAAGATTGTTTTGTGACTACAGTATTCCTTTTAACTACTTTTATTCATGATAATAGAAAAACAACAAAAAACTTACCTTTAGTAAATTATTGATTGTAAAAATGCTGAGACAAAGAAACAATTAAACCCATCACAATTAATTACAGAGCCAAGAAAACAGGAATGTAAACGAAGATCAAAACAAAATCGAAACAACATTTGTCCAAACTGCAAACGTTGCTCTAAGCCTCTCAGGAAACATCTCGCGATCCTCTTTAGCAGAGTGGATTGAAGCAAACAGTTTGAAAATGTAAATAAAATGTAAGACCTTCCAGGAAAACGTAGTCCTTCAACTCTTATTTATGACATTGATGCTAGGGCTGATGTTGAACACCATGAATAACCATTGTCACATGGGCATACAACCCACACAGTGTTGGTGACAAATATTTAGGAGAATTTTTTTTTTCTTCTTTTTTTGCTCTGCTCGATGAGAAACGGTGACGTCAATACCGTTAGAATTATTTTAATTCTTATCATGCCCAGGCGATTCTTCTGTTTTCTTCGAGGAAGTAACCACTCTTTTATATCGCAGTTCATTCAAGGTGTGTTTATACTTCATCTTTAGCACGGAACTATCAAGTGGGTTGAATCATAAAAGGATGACCTAAGGCAAAAAGTTTGGTTTTTTATATATCAATGTCCAAGAAGAAGAACCAAAGGAATGTATTTTCAGTGCTAAGTAATGTTTCTTCAGCTATTTTCCTTTTCATGATATTCAAATTTTCTTGATAATTATTCAAAACCTCTGAAATGCTCCCTTATAGGTCGGCTGTATAGACCCCAACTAAAGCATGCTATCATGGAAAAGTTTCTTGAGATTACGTAATCGGCCTGCCTTGGTCGTAAAATGACCTCTTTTTACCAATTAGTCTGCAACGCCTGCCACATATTTTTTTCTTGTATGAGGTCTTTGTGTGGACGCTGTATGATTAACTCCACTGTAAACATGAACATATTTGCACACAGTGTTTACACAAATAGCCTTATGGTATTAAGAAGCTATGCAGGCTAATTGTAGAGCCTGCAGGTCGATTTACGACCGTGGCAGGTCGATTACGTAATCACAAAACTTTCCTAGCTATAGCGTGCTATAATTGGAGCCAATGAAGGAGATCTATATAAAGGCCCACATTGATGATCTTGTGGGCTTAACAAAATAAGGGGCCAAAATGATAATGTTGATTGATTATTTTATAAATTTTAATAACTATACCAAACAAAAACTTGTAAACTTTTAACTTCATATAACAAACAACAGAGTGGACCTTGAATCACATTTCAGCACCATTTATCTCTGACATTAAATTTTTGGAATGCTTTGTAAACAATTTATATCAGACATGTATGTATGTATTTTAGATGCTCCTGCAAGCAGGAACTCGCGAAGAAGCCTCATTAATTGGCTTATCAAAGCCACAAGCTGACCGAAGTCAGTCTCTTCGATTCATATTTAAAGTCCATGATTATGTATTGGCAATTTTTAACAACTCTGTAACTGGACGACATACATTATTCTTGGAGTGAATCGAACAAGTGAATCGAACATGTTGCAAAGTTAGTTATATAATGCAAATTGCAGTCATTATTTACAAGAAATTTATTTGTTTGATGCATGTTACAAGATAGCCATGTTACATAACACCATCGAAAGCCAATTATTCCACGGAACTGAGCTGAATCTATCCTTGCACATCTGTCTTCGAACATAACAACTGCTGTTTCGACACAACTCGCTAGGCAATATATCTTTCCACTGTGCATAGATGCTGCCAGCATCATCAATTATAAAAATGGCAATTAATCCGTCAATGCTGAGACAACAATACTGCTATCGCTGCTCCGGTTGTAACGATCTTGACATGCCTAGACCAGTAAATGTAGGCTAGATATGTAATTACTTTATATACAAGTCATAAACTCCAATCAAATCAATTTACAAGGGGTCGCAGTTGTTTTAGTCATTAAAAATTTAAAGAAATTAATTTGAGACATGGACAAGTTTAATGCCTGGATCGATTTAAATCTAATGACTAATTAAAGCTGTAATTTAAAGTTGGGCTAAATAATTAAAGCCATCTAATAATATCTACACATAATTGGGTACTTTCACCCTCAAAGTATATTTATTTAACTACTTAAGGATGATATTAGTCAACAAAAATTAATTTTGATATTTTGCAGACGGTTAGAGGACACTGCTATCATAATCATTCCAGGTTGTATTTTGGTATACCAAGTTTAATATTTGGGAAATGACCCTTTAAACATATGTGTCCTATCAATTAAAGTGACTGGACATCATAGTCTAAAACACAGACCATTAGGTCATTTACTCAGCTGCAATCAGGGATAACATTAACTTTTATGGCCTTATTGAAATGACTTCTTTTACAATATTTAACAAAATTGTCAAGGACAAAAGGCATTGAATGTCATCCGACAATGTTTTGTTGCAAATAAGAAGTTAAAAGAAGATATTTTGGTTGAATTATTAGAATTGATAAAACAATGGATTAACATTAATCTAATGGTCAGCACTGGGATCTGACATCATCATCAAGTTAGTCTTAAAGGAGCACTCCAGAGTTAGCACTTTTTTTCTTTTTTTTTTTTACTATTACACATCAAGATTGATGTTGTTTTTGGAATATAAAAAAAAGGAGAAATATATATGATTACATGTACAACTGTTTCACTACCTTTTCTTACTTTTCCCTTTATATTTATTCATGGTTCTTATCAGTAAACAAGTAGAGAGGAGAATATAACAGAACAGAGAATAGAACTACAATATATGACAGGAGGGGGGTACAAAGAGAGTTACAAAAAAGGAGGGGTACAAAGGAGGGGTACAAAGAAACTCTACATTTAAGCTTAACAAAGAAAGACAAGTACAAAGAACGGGAAATGTAGAAAAAGAGTCAGTCCCATCGATCAGAGCAAACACCAATCCAGTACAATTACAAACCCTCCCCCCTCCTCTCCCTCCCCTGTCCTGCCCAGTCACGTAGTTTCTTGGTACAATTTAGGAACATAATACATATAACAATTCCAACTTATACATGATATACTATCTACACCAGTAATGATATTGATTAGTTATCTAGTAAGACTCTGTTTAAAGGAATTAACACTTAAACACACTGTTATTGTACCACAGGGGAAGGGAGGGGATATCCACAAGTTTAATCTGCAATTTTAGAATAGCTTAAATACATATTAAAACAGTTATGAAACTAAACCAATCACCTTAAATTTCCTTTATGGAAGATTATCACCAGATGTTTCTATTATCACCAGATTAATGTATCTTTTAATGTATCTATTAATGTATCTATTAATGTATCTATTAATGTATCTATTAATGTATCAATTAATGTATATCTATTAATGCATCTATCAATTGATCTATTAATGTATCTGTCAATGTATCTTCTATCAATGTATCTATTAATGTATCTAAACAAGTAGGTATACTCAAGTTTTTGCACCTTTACAAATGTTCTTATCGAGAGTGTCTATATATGTTACTCGACACACTACCAGGTACTATTCATACTATACTGCTCCATTCTACTCAAGACTACTATATTTATTCTTCTCCATGTTCTTTTTGTTCTCCAACCTTATGTCATGAATAATTCATGAATGCATAAGGCTGCTCTGCTCATATCGCTCATGAATTTGAAACTGAAAATCGGTTCCTGGGAACATTATCCATGGTTAATAACAAGTCAATGCAAGGACCCACTCCATCAAAACAAGGTCATGCAAATGCTTTGAATTTACTGGTTATTTCAGGCAGCATGCCATATCTAGTACCATTCAGGTGGGGGGGGGGTGGGTTGTATCCTGGGGAGGGAGGGGGTCAGGATTTCTTCCACGTGGCTTTTACTGTTCATTTAACACACATGCAAAGTGGTATAAACTGCCAAAAATTTAATTCTACTACACTTATTAATGCAGATTAAACTTATGGAAATGATAGCAACATTTTGCACCTGAGCCCCTTTATTGACACAATTTCTCATAGAGGGTGGGAACGTCACTCCTTTTAGACCCCCTCCCCACAGATCGGACATCAGTAGACAAAATTGAACTCTGGTGACGGGCCTGGTACCAATATAATTTTTTTATTTTAAATAAAATTCTTGACTATACTCTGTTGTCTATATATACTAAACTTATATGGTTTCTGTGTACAAAATAAAACTATTATACACCCTTGCATTTGTCTAGCAATTTGCCTATTTTGCATAGCATCTTGATAAATTATGCCCTGGTCAGCATTCTACACCTATCTGCAAGTTAAGGATATTAACATATAAATTATGTAATTCCTTCATACAATGTAGCAATAGGTAGGACTACAAAAAAAACATGAAACGAAAAAAATAAAAAATAAAAAAATAAAAATATGAAACTAATTCTCTTTGAAAGAAGCATGTTATTTTAAGTAGGCCTATGTATAACCAATTGCATATCTTGCATATATTGTAAACATTAGAGCTCTTAATTTAAGTATGATTCACATACAATGCTTTGACCAGAAATTGAAAGAACAGTATGTATATATATACACACTATCAAGAAAATGGAAGATTTCACTTACTTGAATCTTTGTCTAGCTTACATTTTATAGAGCCCGGTAAATTTCTCATGTTTTGTTGTTGTTGTTGTTGTTACAACAGTCGATGTTTGTAATTTGAAAACAGACACAATAAGTTAGTAAACGATGGTCATGTTAAGTACACACATACAGTACGTGCTAGTCAGTACTAGCCCTATATGCCTACAGACAGTTTCATCATAGAATCCGAGAGTGGTGTCATAAGTAATCGCAGGACGGTATGAACGATGTTTTGGTGAATGTCCTGACAGCTGTATACTGTATGTAGGGTGATTGATTGTACAAAGGAAGTCCCTAATTAACCTCCCACCGAGATATATGTCAGTGTTCATATCAACAATGATATTAATATTAACCAGAGATGTTCCAGGATCTTAAAGTCTGATATATTTTACATCTAGTAAAATGTAGAAAGTTTATTACATACAAACAATTCTTTGATGATTTCTACCTTCTAGTTGCAGCAGACTTAACTAGATGGTTTTCCTTTTTTCATCATCTTCTCTTCAATTTGCAGAAAAGGGTAAGGTGTGTTGTAGAGAGGCATTGGAGCACAGAGGTTAATTAGAGAGTAATTATCTACTAATAGGATTGACTGGAGGCTAAACTAGACATTGTCCCTTTGTCTTTTCTTCTAATTTGGGAAGGTGTGGGAATGGGGTGGGGGGAGGGGGTGGAAAGGGGGCAAATAGGTTGACTAGAAGGTACATGTATTTATTTGGGAAGGTGAAGGTGTGATATGGAGGTGCAGAATGTAAGGGAGCAAATAGGTTGGCTAGAAGGCACCAGTATTTAATTGGGAAGGTGAAGGTGTCATATGTGTATGGGACTTGTATGGGAGCAAATAGGTCGAGTAGAAGTTACATGTATTTATTTGGGAAGGTGAAGGTGTGGGATGGGAGGGGAGGGGGGGGGTGGTGTGTAAGGGAGCAAATAGGTTGACTAGAAGGTACAAGTAGTTTCTTCGGCAGAACTTTTGCTTCTGGTGTAGGATAGAAAGTGGCATATAAATCAGTAGTGTAAAGGTGAGATAAGGGGGGTTGATATCAAAATTCTGAAAAATTAACTATATCCACCAGGAAAATGGAGAGGGAGGGGTAGGGTTATAGCTATTGGCAGAACTTCATCACACCAAATTTTACATCTCCTGATGACATATATGTTATGAGGATGTGGTTTAATTATATATATTGATGAAGACAAATTATGGTACCTAATTTGATTATCCAATCAACTTTTAAAAAGCAATATGAGATTGTCCCTTTTAAGCTTCTGTACAGTCTCACATATTTTGCAATTAATGAAAACTTTGTCATTCTTGGACGATTCACACTTTGGGAGTCTTGTTGTTAATACACTTATAAATAGAAAATTTTTGAGTGATATTGGTGGATCGATCAGTTGTTGATTGATTGACATTACTGTTTGGTCTATGATGTCATTACCTGCAACCATGCCTTAAAGGAGCCTTCCAGACTTAAAATAACTGAAAAGACATATCTTCAAAACTGAAAAGGACAAACATAGTCGGCATTGCAGAAAACCCCATCTGATCAGGGAATTGAATATATCGAGAAACAATTCTGACTAGAATGCATCCTTAGGGACTAACTCCAGGAGATGAAATTGGTTCCACAGATCAAGTTTTACAGTATTCTACACACAGTAACACACAGTACCTAAGAAACGATCAACATCGCTCCTTCAATTATTCAAAGAAGAAGATTTTTACTTGCACATAATTGGTAACACAACCTCGCGTTCCTTACAGCTGACACTTCCATCTAAATAAGATTGCACATTCTAAGGTCTGGAATGTACACACAACATAGCAATCCTTGCAAATTGATAATACACATGTATGGTCCCCAGGGAAGAAATCTGATTTTTTTTTTAATTACAACGATATAAACTCCTGTGATAATCATGGCAAGGTATAATGTTCTATGTACTTGTTGGGTTAATATCTAAATTACCAATACAGAGAGCATGTAACTGTATAGCACTATATATATACTATATGTATATCGCTATATATATAGCACTATATATATATATATGAATCTAAGAGACTGACTTCGGTCAGCTTGTGGCTTTGATAAGCCAATGAAGCTTCTTCGCAAGTTCCTGTTTGCAGGAGGATCTAAAATACATACAATACATATAGATAGATACATACATACATACATATGTACATATCACACTGTGTTATTTTTATTTATTTTTTATTTTTACATGCTTTTGCTTTTTACACTGCATATGTTAAGATGTAATTCATCAATTTCTTTGTTTTGAATCTGATGTTATGCTTCCAAAGTCACCAGAATCACTTTGACATCATGAAACAATTACCAAAACAGAACATAATTTAAGTACCTTAAATAATAATGTCTATCATATATAAAATTACCACAAAGTGTTCCAGTGAATTAAAGGGCTATACTCTGTTCATATATGTAGTGTTACTTAAATATGAAGAAAGTGTTACAGTAAATGTAAGGCAGGTATTATAGTAATTGTATAGGATTAAACTGTCAACAACATTTGTATGCCTAGACAGTGTTACAGTAAATTTAACAAAAGTGTTTCAGTATATGTATAGGTTTATACTGTCTACAATATTTGTATGCCCAGACAGTGTTACAATAAATGTAACAAAACTGTTATAGTTTTTTGTATAGGATTAAACTGTCAACAATATTTGTATGCCTAGACAGTGTTGCAGTAAATTTAACAAAAGTGTTACAGTATATGTGTTACAGTGTTATGTACAATGTAAAGGATTATACTCTTGCAATATATGTATACCCATACAATGTTACAGTAAGGGATAGTGTTAATATAAGGATTATATATACTATGTAAAAAATATGTATGCCCAAACAGTGTTATAGTAAATGCAAGGATTGTACTGTCTACAATATACAATGCCCAAACAGTGTTACAGTAAATGCAAGGGTTGTACTGACCACAATATAAGTAACCCCAAACAGTGTTACAGTAACGAAGGATTGTACTGTCTACAATATAATTTATGCCCAAATAGTGTTACATTAAATGCAAGGATTTTACTGTCTACAATATAATTTATGCCCAAACAGTGTTACATTAAATGCAAGGATTGTACTGTCTACAATATAAGTATGCCCAAACAGTGTTACATTAAATGCAAGGATTGTACTGTCTACAATATAAGTATGCCCAAACAGTGTTACAGTAAATGCAAGGATTGTACTGTCTACAATATAAGTATGCTCAAAACAGTGTTACAGTAAATGCAAGGATTGCACTGACTACAATATAATTTATGCCCAAACAGTGTTACAGTAAATGCAAGGATTGTACTGTCTACAATATAAGTATGCCCAAACAGTGTTACAGTAAATACAAGGATTGCACTGACTACAATATAATTTATGCCCAAACAGTGTTACATTAAATGCAAGGATTGTACTGTCTACAATATAAGTATGCTCAAAACAGTGTTACATTAAATGCAAGGATTGTACTGTCTACAATATAAGTATGCTCAAACAGTGTTACAGTAAATGCAATGATTGTATGTCCACAATATAAGTATGCTCAAACAGTGTTACAGTAAATGCAAGGATTGCACTGACTACAATATAATTTATGCCCAAACAGTGTTACATTAAATGCAAGGATTGTACTGTCTACAATATAAGTATGCTCAAACAGTGTTACAGTAAATGCAAGGATCGTACTGTATACATATAAGTATGCCCAAACAGTGTTACAGTTAATGCAAGGATTGTACTGTCTACAATATAAGTATGCTCAAACAGTGTTACAGTAAATGCAATGATTGTATGTCCACAATATAAGTATGCCCAAACAGTGTTAATTATAGTAAATGCAAGGATTGCACTGACTACAATATAATTTATGCCCAAACAGTGTTACATTAAATGCAAGGATTGTACTGTCTACAATATAAGTATGCCCAAACAGTGTTATAGTAAATGCAAGGATTGTACTGTCTACAATATAAGTATGCCCAAACAGTATTAGAGTAAACGCAAAGATTGTACTATCTACAATATATGTATGCCCAAACAGTGTTACAGTAAATGCAAGGATTGTACTGTCTACAATATAAGTATGCTCAAAACAGTGTTACAGTAAATGCAATGATTGTACTATCTACAATATATGTATGCCCTAACAGTGTTACAGTAAACACAGAATTGTACTATCTACAATATATGAATGCCCAAACAGTGTTACAGTAAACGCAAGGATTGTACTGTCTACAATATAAGTATGCCCAAACAGTGTTACAGTAAATGTAAGGATTGTACTATCTACAAACAGTGTTACAGTAAATGCAAGGATTGTACTCGTCTACAATATATGTATGCCCAAACTGTGTTACAGTAAATGCAAGGATTAAACCAGGGAGTTGTTATACTTATGCCAGTCTACAAGCCAAACAGTACTACAGAATATGTAAGCTTGTCTAATGATCTCCTCACACAGTTGTACAGCAAATTCAAGGTATATATACAACTCTAGTTTCACAATCTCTTTATTTTCTTCATTTTATAGTTTTAATCATTTAATTAGCTTAAATCCTCATTTTATTTCTTCAAACTTACAAAGAAATTATAATCAATACATAAACATATGCAAGGATATACATAGAAGCCATTAAACCCATCAATTCCTGTGTTCCAATGAACGTAACGTACAGACCCTCAAATATTTCTGTCGGTTGAATCAAACGTGCTTCAATCCCTATGTTTTCTGTATTTATATACTTACTCAGTGCTTGTATTTTGTGTTCCTCAAACCGTGACAGCCGCACTTGTCCCGGCATGTTCTTTTCTCCGACCGTTGGGCTCATTGGGGTAATAAAAATTAGTTCCTTAATTTTCCTGTATATATATATATGTATATATCTATGCACCGAAATGGGCGCAACAACTATTGTCCGGTCGTGTGTCTTGAGACGAGAGGTGTCCTTAAGCCAGTAGCTGGTGTCACAGCTTCGAGAATGGACTGTACACGCCTTATCTATCCTTTCTCACTACACACTCTCACACACACACTATACACAATAGCCTCTCATTAGTCAGCGACTGAGAGAATTTGTCATGGAATAGATTTTCTGCTTACAGGAGGATGAAAAGGTCAGATACGAGAGACGGCAACAAACCACTGAGATGA
>JAIPMN010008880.1:0-19603 GCA_020650975.1 Apostichopus californicus | reverse complement strand
CTTCATCGATCACAGGGTACGTTTGTCTCTGTGCACCTGGATTTACAGGAAGTAACTGTCAAGATGGTAAGTGGTCGTCACATGTCAACACCAACCCCCCTCCCCCCCCCTCTGTGTGCCAAATCCTAGAGATAACATGCTTGAATCTAAGCACATGTATTTGCAACACCTTCATCGATCACAGAGTACTGTTGTCTCTGTGCTCATGGATTTACAGGAAGAGACTGTCAAGATGGTTCACCAACCCCCCCCCCCATCCCCCCATCTTTTCTTTTCAAGGGAAGGAAAGAAAGGTATTCAGTACAAGTTTTCAAATTTTTCAAATATTGCACAGACTACAAAAAGAAGAAGAATAGATTATGTAAAATCACAAATAAGATAACAAAACAGAGAAGAAAAAATGGATTAAAAGAGATCCCTGTTGTTTTGGGTGAAGTGGTTCATGCAGATTGAGATAATTTTAAGCTACTGTCTCTTAATGTGCAAACATAAACACATGAGAACATTGCTTGGTTTTAATTTGTTAATGTGTTATTTTTGCTTCAAGGAAAATTTTTTTTTTTTCTTGATTTATGCACAAAATATGCAATGGCATTATGCAGGACTGTGTTAGAAGAGCTGTTCCTTTAATTCTTTGGATTTGTCAAATGAATAAAGATGATTTTAATTTTAAATGTAGAAATCAAAATGTTATATAAAAGCAACGTCAATAGTTAATTTCATTAAAACTATTATTAAACATTAAAAATTATTATTTTTATTATTATTATTATTATTTTTATAATTACTGAGGAACATCATCGTTATTGGCTTTATTTCCAGAAATCAACGAATGCCTGACGGAACGCTGCTTCAACGGGGGGACATGTGTCGATCGTGTGAATGGCATAACATGCCTCTGTACGGCCGGATACGAAGGCTTGAACTGTGAAATAGGTTAGCAATAAAAGAGAAGAGAATGCAGTCATTTTATTGGTCTTCTGTCGGGTTTTAAAATGCTCATCATGAACGTTTCCTGTAAATGGCTATTAAGAAGAGAAACAATCATTGATTCTGCTTGGAACATATTTATCCTTCAAATGATTCTTTGTACTGTACCATAAATGAAGGCTTGAGTCAGTAAAGCAAATAGAAATGCGACATCACTTTTAATATACACTGAGATACTTTAAACTCCTGCAGTATTCGAAGAACAAATGAAGAAGTACTCTTATTATCGACTTATACATCGGTTTTCTCCCTCTGACTTTTACCCTCTGACATTCTCCTTCAAGATATCGATGAATGTGCCAGCAACCCTTGTCGTAACGATGGTCAGTGTGTGGACCGAAACAACGGCTACCTGTGTCTCTGCCGAACAGGATTTGTGGGAACTCAATGTGCAGTATGTAAGTATATGTAAGGCGGTATTTTTTTCATTTATTATTTATCGATTTGAGCACGAATGTAGAGCAATGTGAGATGATTTCATTGATGTATTAATTGTAGCAAAATGGGGTTCATCTTTAGATTTTCTTGTCCTTGTCTTTGACATATGTAGATCACAAGAAGAAAGCACCTTTATTTCCAACTTTATTAATGTCAAAACTATTCTGGGAAATTAAAGTCACGCAATATTTCAATGAGTGTTTTATTTTTAATCTTGTTTTTCCATAACTTTTGTGGCAGATTTGCACGTCAAACTTTAAAAAGTATAAACAGTAATTGACAGCATCTTTTTAGAGTTTGCTTTTGGTTTTACAGTAACTCAAGTTTGATAATTGTCAAGAATTCAGAGTGAGAGATCACAGTGATGTGAAAAGACAGTCTAGGCTGACCAGACCTTAGTGTTTGGTTGTCCCAAAATATGTTGTACAGTAACAATGACCAATTATGTACACTGTAGGAGAGTGTACATATTGCTGTTCTATTTCACCAACACCTAAAAGGTTTGGTTCATAGAACAGCAATATGTACACTGATACCAAATCTTTTGATATTTCTTAAGATTTTGTATAGGCACTAATATGAGGTTGGGCATCGTAGATTATTGCACAACATGCTCTTCCAAATGTTTTAATGTCGGATCATCAAGCTGGATCGTTGTACTTTCTTTCTCAAGCTTACGGATTAAATGTCTGTCGTATCTGGAAATTAATTGTGGTTTAAGATGAATCATTAAGGAGAGTTTAAGGAGGAGTCTTTCCTTTTTCGCTTTTGCAGCTGACATGCCCTGCTCACAGGCTCCGTGCCTCAATGGAGGACGTTGCGTGGTCAATGGCGTCGGGAGCTTCCTCTGCTTCTGCCCCGCGTCATGGACCGGGGACCTTTGCGAGATACCGTTAAACGTCAACGAGTGCAACACCAACCCTTGTCGCAACGGTGGACAGTGCGTGGATCTGAC
The DNA here is from genome assembly GCA_020650975.1 of Apostichopus californicus. Classification (NCBI taxonomy): domain Eukaryota; kingdom Metazoa; phylum Echinodermata; class Holothuroidea; order Aspidochirotida; family Stichopodidae; genus Apostichopus; species Apostichopus californicus. The sequence continues at coordinate 17,220 of JAIPMN010008880.1, read as the reverse complement.
GGACGGCTACCAGTGTATCTGCTCCACAGGTTGGACCGGTGCAAACTGTCTGGAGGATATCAACGAGTGTCAACAGAATCAGATTCTCTGTTTCAACGGTGGCACGTGCTTCAACAGTCCTGGAAGTTACAGGTGTGGCTGTGTCGTTGGCTTTGTGGGGATCCAGTGCGAGACAAATGTCAACGACTGTTTGGGCTCACCGTGCTTGAATGGCGGTACATGTATCGACGGAATCAACTCCTACACTTGCAGTTGCTTTGAGGGATTCTTTGGAAGTAGCTGCGAATCCAGGCAAAATGGCTGTTTTAACGCTCCCTGCCGTAACGGCGGAAACTGCTTAGACCTTCTCCAAGGCGGCTACCAGTGCATTTGTGTGAATGGTTTTGGCGGCACTAACTGTGAGGTGAACGTCAACGACTGTGCAGGTCCGAACCCTTGTCAGAATGGCGGCACTTGCGTAGATGGACAGAATACCTTCCTATGCATCTGCCCGGAGGGATTCACAGGAACAGTCTGTTCTATCAACCAAGACGACTGCAGTCCCTTCAACCCATGTCAGAATAACGCCCTGTGTGTCGACGGCAACAATAACTTCGCCTGCATTTGCACGGATGGTTTTGCGGGTCGTTTTTGCGAGACCAATATCAACAATTGCGTTAACCCTAGTCCATGTCTCAATGGAGCGACTTGCATTGACGATATCAATGCCTTCAGCTGTGTCTGTCTACCTGGTTTCCAAGGTAACCTGTGTCAGATAAACATCAACGAGTGTGCGAGCTTTCCCTGCGTGAACGGCAATTGCATCGACGGAATCAACTCCTACAGCTGTCAGTGCTTCGACGGTTTCTCCGGACGCAACTGCGAGGTCGTAGAGAACCGTTGCCTGCCGAACCCTTGTCAAAATGGAGGATTCTGTTCGAATACGATCGACGGAGTCTTGTGTCAGTGTCTCCGTGGGTATACTGGTACCTTCTGCCAGACTAACATTAACGAGTGCGCAAGCCTTCCCTGCGTTAATGGTAACTGTGTCGATGGCATCAACTCATATACTTGTCTGTGTTCCGAGGGTTTCAGTGGAGTCAACTGCGACGTCGTGGCGAATCCGTGCTTCAGTAATCCTTGCAGGAACGGCGGAATATGTATCAACGGCTTTAATACCTACGTCTGTCAATGTTCAGCCGGTTTCCAAGGGATCGATTGCAGCACCAATATCAATGACTGCTCTCCTAATCCATGTTTAAATAACGGCCGGTGTATCGATGGTGTCAACTCCTTCTCCTGTCAGTGTAATACTGGTTTCTCAGGCAGTATCTGTCAGAATATCATCGGTGAGTGTTCTCGTTAGTGATTACTGTTTATTATGTTCTATTAGTTTACTGTTTTGTTACCTTTCCATGTCCTCTTAATTAATATTTAGTGGTGAAATATCTTAATAATTGTCCAGTGTTCTCTTAATTACAATTTCATAATAGCTTAAAAGTACTGTTTAGTGTTCTCTTAATTAACGATTTTATATTCTATTAATTACTGCCTAGTGTCCTGTTAATAACTATAATAGCATTTGACTTCTCTTAATTACTATTTAGTGTTCTGTTCATTACTATTTCAAATTCTCTTTAACACTGTTTTAAAGCATTCTTTTATTTAACTATATAGTGTTTTCTTAAATACTATGTAGCACTGATGACTTTATTTTAATTTACTGTTTGGTGTTTTGTTAATTACTATTACATGTTCTCTTTAATTACTTTTTTTCAATAATTCCAATAATTACTCTGAAGTGTTCTATTAACTTCTGTATATCGTTGTCTTAATTTACTGCAGAATAGTCCCGTCATTATCGTGGAGTTTTACTTTAAGTATTGTATCATACTCAGTTTTTTATTGTAAAATGCTCATTTAACTATGTTCCAGTGTTCTCAAAAGGTACTGTATGCAGTGTTCTTGTAATTACTACATAGTGTTCCTCAATTACCTTTTAGGGTTCTCCTAGCTAAATGTCTTCTTCTTCCATACTGTTTTAGTGTCTTTCCACTGTTTTTTTTATGTATTCTTTTAGTTATTGTTATATTTAAGCAACCCTACAGTAGCTTTTGAGGATTTATTCTTTGAGTTATTGTTATATTAGAGCAACTTACAATAGCTTTTGAGGATTTTCTATACCATGTTGCCACCCAAAAAAAATGATCACATACAGATCTAAAGTAAATGAAATTTGAAAATTGCTGAACAAAATTATAAAACCAAAAAAGAGCAAGTAACTCATTTCTCTGCTGTTTCAACAACTGTGCATTTTTTTTATCAAACTGGGCTATGAAAACTCTTGCGTACAGTGGTCTTCAGATGTTCATTTTACCAAAATTGCAGGAGTCTTAATAAAGAAACATTGTGTAATCTTTATGAGACATTTTTTGATTTGTTTTTTTTAAGACTGCTTTATGTATTCCTTACAGATCCAATCCAGTGTGCAAGCAATCCTTGTTTCAACGGAGGAACTTGTATCGATGGCAACAATCTCTTTGTCTGTCTGTGCGCCTCTGGATTCACGGGCACAAGATGCGAAACCAACATAGGTAACCTTTATTATCATAAACGATATTGTTTCCCTTGAAAAAAAAATGTTTGATAACGTTGGAAACAGATGTTTGTGCATGTATGCAGGGATGTGCCCAGGATTTCTATTTAGTGCTGGGCGGGGCCGCCAAGCTTGGGCACATCCCTGTGTATGTATGCATTTTAGATCCTCCTGGAAGCAGGAACTTGCGAAAAAGCCACCATTGGCTTATCAAAGCCGCAAGCTGACCGAAGTCAGTCTCTTAGATTCATATTTAACGTCCATGATTATGAATTGTCAATTGTCAACAACTCTCTAACTGGACGACATACATTAATCTTGGAGTGAATTGAACTCAGGACCTTATGATTGAAAGGCACCGGCGTTAACCACTGAGCTAACACTCCTCTAGATGTTACCTGTTAGATGTTACGTGCTTCCGCTTCACAGCAACATATATTGTCCAGTCTGGATAATATACATTCCTTTGAGATGTAGGAATGTATTTGGTTTTGTAACATTTTAATGTATTGCTTTAAACTATTATAAGGCTTATATGTATAGATCTTTACCCAGACTTTTCACATCAACTTTATGTCTGATTTTCATTCAAAATGGCTGTACAGTTTTTATCCAAAGTTTACCGACGGTATTAAACCACACACAACATCCCAAAAAAACTGAAGGTGATAATGTTAACCACAATACTGTGTGAAATGTTTCATGAAATTTTATTATTCAAATATCATCCTTTTTACTGGCAACTTTATACTATTAGGGATATTTTGAAGTGTTTCCAAGCTACAACTTTTTGAAATGTCCATAATAGGTAAATGTTGTTTGGAAATGATGCCACAAAGAAAGGATAAAAAAAATATAGAAAGAACCATCAAAAGGTTGTCAAATGGTAAATTTAACTACAACTTTAATGTCCCAGAAGATAACAGGGTAACATGGCTCTGTATGTGGATATGACTTTGTATGTCTCTGTATGTGTATATCTTTTGACCTACCTTAAGCAAAATAGTACTGTACAATTTTGCTTGAAATATACACATTAGGCACTAATTACACCTTAGCTGTTCTCCAACCTTTCAACGCAATAGATGTATCTCTTGGTTTTCTCGTACTTTGTAGCACCCTCGCCCCTCACTCAGGGCTTGGTTTGGAATAGAATTGATGAGGGAGGTAGAGTTTATTATATGCTGCCCAAGTACATGTTTTTTTTGCTATTTTTAATTCTTTTTGGGGGGGCTCTTTCAATCATTGCAGTATCAGAGGAAGATATTTAATGTGTTTATTTTTCCTTTTTAGACGACTGTGACCCCAATCCATGCAACAATGAGGGAACTTGTAGAGACAGCATAGGCACCTTTGCTTGCATTTGTTTGGACAGATTCTCTGGCCCAACCTGCTCCATATTGATTGGTAAGAAAACTGGGTTTCCTGCCATTTGTAAATGAGTAGACAACAAACGTTGTTGTTGTTGTTTTTGTTGATGGACTAAAAGTACAAAAAAGAACGAAGCCCCCTTCTTCTTTCTTATCATTACAGTTATACCGACACTTTTGACCACAAATAAATGACTCACTCTAAGAATCCACTCTAATATATTGTTCTCCTTTCTACATGTTAATCTGCAGGTGGCAACGAATGTGTAGGTATCAATCCCTGCTCCAACGGGGGAACCTGCGTCGACGGAGGCAACGGTTTTACCTGCCGCTGTCCACCGGGAGTCGCCGGTGACCGTTGTCAAACAAATATTAGTAAGTTGGCCAACCTGCTTGAACGTCGTCAGTATATTCCATGAAGCATCTGCCTCGATGTGTTAAACTCAATTTCACGACAGAAATTAGTCGTGATTCAGTTTTGGGTTCCTTCGTTTCTACGGCCGCACCAATGTTCCCTGTCCAAATGGTTTTGCTATACCACTTTTTAAGTTTTGAGGAATGACCCTTTAAATTACACCTGAAATGGCTGGACTACTTTATAGTGTAAACGCATTCCATTCATATAGGTCTGTTCCTCAGATGCGACTATTGTTGACATGTTTACAACATTTTTGTACAACAATTAAATTTTGTCAAGGACAAATTAAAGTTTTACCAACAGTGTTCTTTGATTCATAATGAAGGTCTTACTTAACCTTTTTCGGTGAAGTGAATCAAATTTAAAATAGTGAAACAATGTATAAACATTTAACATACAGGCCTGCACAGAAGGACCGACCATCATCCAGTTAACCTATTAAAAGGATCTGTCCAGTACAGTTCATCGTACTTTAAAGATGAATATCATGTACAGGGGAACAGTCATAGAAACATTTAAAAGTTCTCAATTTATCTGTTTTTGACATATCAAGAATAAAATTCTGCCTCTTACAAACATTAACAAAGATATCCCTCTGCAGTTCACTTCCATATGTTTGAGATGTTTGTTTCATTTATTTCTATTAGCTATGAGTTTTAGGAATTACTACTAATATGTATGATTTCATTTAAAAATGATAATACCACCCTTGAGAACATTAAACATGGTCCAACGCTGGTCTTACTGCTTATTATCATTATGGCACCGTGGAAGTTTTCCTTCGCTCTAACTTATTATTTTCCTGAACCGATTTTTCATCTCCACAGGAAACATATTTATGGTATTAATTGATTGATATGACATAAGGATACATATGACATTGATGCTGCCCTATAAATTAGCTCTCTACTAAGAAATAAATTACAATTCTCAGAACGGTCATCAGATATCAATGCACAGAAGAATCTTTCAAAGTTACCCCATGAGAATTTTTATTTGTCAATGTTTTTTGGCTTTTATTTTTATTTTTTTGTAGATGAATGTGCCAGCTTTCCCTGTCTGAATGGAGGAATGTGTACAGATGGATTCAATCGATACACTTGTTTATGTGTAGCAAACTTCTTTGGCCAAAACTGCGGCCTAACAATCGGTAAGTATTCAGTTTGCCCCAACTGCATAGGACATTATCATTCATGGTCTGCAGCTTCCGACAATTGGCACTAGCTGACATTACGAAGCAATTCAACGGAAGTGAATGACATATTTATGCCTATGTTGTAGTTTGATATCGTACTGCTGCACTCCATTCATGTAATAACTTAAACAGTGGTTCTCAAAGTGGTCCCTGCGGCCCCCCGGGGGCGTTGGGAAGTCTCAGGGGGGGCGCTTCAGGGTACACGGGGAGGAGGGGGCGTTGGCACCAATTTGGGGGTCCCCGGCGATTACGACACATCACTGCAGCAATTTAGGGCACAATAAGGGATCCAGGGGGTCTGGGAACAAAAACAATAAAATTTGTGACCCAAAATTAACCAAAAATGGTATTAGAAATTCAATAACTCCACCCCTAGGTCCAATTTCTTTGGCTTTTGGATTATATTGTAGCAGGGACATCTCTTGTAACTTATAAGCGCCACCATTTTAGCCTGTCATTTGGGGTATCCTTTGAGCTGGTCACTGATTGCAAAGTCGAGGGGAGGTGGTGGGGGGAGGGGGGCATTGGGACAGTTCAAGATAGTCAAAGGGGGCGGTTGTCCAAAAAAGTTAAAACAAAGGAAGAGAGGGAAAAAAAAAGTTGATTTCAAACACTTCTCATCAAATTGGACACCATACTAGGAATATAGACCAGTGAAGCTTTGGTGCGTGAAAACCTTGCATATGCATAAGTGTAAACCAAGGGCAGAATTAATGCTGGTCTCTTTTATCAGTTTTGTTTTTGGAAAGTAGCAACAGGTAAGTTTGTCGGTCCAAAGAAAAGGAAAAATGGACAAAAAATGCAGAAATTACACAATTTTTTGTTTTATATTTTGTCATATTCTAGGGAATCCGTGTGATAACAATCCCTGTCTGAACGGAGGAGTATGTCAACAAGATGCTCTCAACCCGATGCAATTCACCTGTAACTGCTTCAACACCGGTTTCCAAGGCAACACATGCCAAACAGGTAAGCCTTGTTTCATCGCTGCTAAAATCGTATATCGACTTTACTTTTACTTCGTCCTGTGGTATTTGCTGAAGAGGTTGTAAAAACCTGAAACAAATTTAGTTGTGTGCATCAGTTTGGGAATTTTCTGCAACTTATCTTTGTGAGTGTTTTTATCAACATTTTCAGTCTCTTCATTGCAGCACAACATCCACACAGTCTCTACACTACCCTTCCACGATTTTGCATATTAGTAAATACAGAGCACAATAAAATGTCTCGTCTTTTTTGCTAATGATTAAATTTGTCACAACTATTTCGTGAAAATTGAAAAGGTGACTATAGTACGCTGATAAACTGTGTTTTAATAAAACTGCCAAGTGACCAAAACTCATATGCTTAAAGCCATTTTCAGTTAATTTCTTGATCGGAAAGTAAAGACGCTAACCTTTCAAAAGCTTCACATATTAAAAATTTATGAAAATGTTGGTGTTTTTTTATATTTCAAAATTTGCTACTAAGGTAAGTTTACATATATACTGATCTGGCCTAGGACATCTCTATACCAGAGACAATGTATGTTGGCTTTTCTTTGATGTGTCATCTCCACAGACATCTCTATTTTCTAAAAGTAAACTGGTGAACGTTGGAGTTTTATTCTCATCTTTTGCATAATAGTATGGTACTTTCAAGGTTGTTGGAAAAGTCTGCGTTGTCTTTTTTTTAAAGTTTACGATAAAAACAGAGATGTCGCTGAAAATAGTCCTCATTATTATGATGCAAGAAGGTTTCTCCTATGGATTAGGATAAATTCCATTTTCAGTGCTTTAATTACATCGCCTATTTCATGTATATGTTTCAAGACTGAAATTGCTTACCGTTAAAAATGTATTTGTCTTCTATCTCCACAGAGGCAAACCAATGTCTCAGTGGGCCGTGCCAGAATTTTGGTACCTGTACCGATGGATTCATGGAGTACTTCTGTAGCTGTAGACTAGGGTATGCTGGAACAAACTGTGAAATTGATATCAGTAAGTCCTTGGTAAAGATGGTTTCACGTTTAAGTCAATATCATTCATTTGTGTTTCCTTGCCCAGAAACGGAGGTCGAAATATCATCACAGACATGAACGTGAACGTACAGATTTATATGAATTTTTGTTTTGCAGAATAAAAGATTTTCAATATCTTCAAAAGTTTTGCAGCCTGCATAATCAGTCATTCTGAAAATTTATCTTTCAAACATGGAGTAGCTGCTACTTGAACTACTGGGCAAACTTGATACCATATGTTACACTTGAGTCTCAAATAAGTGTTGCCAGGTGCAACATTTTCAACCCCACCCCCCCAAAAAAAAGAGAGTAGAAAATGAAAAACAAAGAGAAAAATATTGGGATATAAGGTCTATTATTAGCAATGATTTTCACCTCTCTAGCTTCGTTTATTGCCGTATGCAGTTAACATTTTGAATTATGAAATACTTTGTGATAAAAAGATCCTTTGAAATTTTATAAGTATGAAAAATATTAATAAAATTTAGATAAAGAAAGAAAGTGAAGAAATGATGAAATGCTTTTAATTTTTTTTGTCAGATGAATGCGCTAGCAATCCATGTCTTAATGGGGCGATATGTCAGAACCGTGTCAACCGCTACGACTGTGTCTGCTTACCAGGCTTCCAAGGACTACGATGTGAAACACAAATTGGTAAGATTCAACAGTATTTTGAATGTTCTGCGGTATTGATGGGGGTTTTTTGGGGTTTTTTTTGGTCATTGAGATACTTTGTGAAGATCAGAAGTCATCTACCACTAACAGCACCTAGTGAAAACGGGAAGAAGAGACTGAAAAATGTCCATAATTGCCAACAAAATAATAATCCAAAGTTGAGGGAACTTTAATATTTGCAACTTTTGTCAAGTTTTGTGAAATCCACTTTAGTAGAAGTTGTGCTTTTTTAAAAAAAAATTACGAGTTTCGTTTTCATTTAATATCCTTCTTTTCTTTGGTTTCATATGATAACCAAAAATGAATATGCATCTCTTCATTTTGTTTCCTGAAACACTCGATTCTCATTATAATATTATCTTTTCTTTTTCAGATGAAGACCAATGCTCATCAAACCCATGTCAAAATGGAGGAGGTTGTATGGATGGCAACAACTTCTACTCTTGTTCCTGTGTACCTGGGTTCACTGGCACTAATTGTGAAATCAATATCGGTAAATTAAGAAACAAAGATTTTATCATTTGATCAATTTATGGACCTCTCTCACCACCGTTACTGTCATATCGGTACTAATGTGCGTGATCTCTACCGCTTACAGATTTTTGAATCAAATTAACACTATCTTGTGAAATTGCTCACCAGTATGCCAACTTACATCGGGAACTCCTTACCTTCTGGACAAATTACTTATGCATTTTCCCGCGCCATCGGCGCTCAACTCACAAAAAAAACTACCACCAACTATACCGTAGCCTGCCAAGGGCAGCCGTTCTAGCCAGCTCTATCTGGCCAGATCCGGTGTCTTGGTCTGGTCATTCTTTTCCTGTGACTTGCACTGTGAACAGTTGCAAGTCTGCATTGAGGGTTTTGATGAGAAAAATTCATCCGCTCAGCTCACTTCATGACTTTTTATCTCCCGTTTTGGTGAATTCGCTCCTGTTTAGTCTCTTTGGGACCCCTTTTTCCACCCAGGGTACGTCGGGGAAGGGTTTTTCCTTCCTTTCGTGTTCGGCCGTAGCATAGCTTACTTCGACGAGTTACCTCCATAATACGCTGGATGAACTTGCTCGCAGTCATACTGGGGGTTGGGGGGGGGGGCTCATTTCCTAATAAGGAGCAATGTTTCACCAGAGAATTTTAACTGAATAGCTCTCTAGGTTTAATATTCACGACTTGTCGTCAAAAGTTACAACCCAATTATGCAATCAGCATCTTGATCTGGAATCGAAGGAGTTTGCAATTTTTTTTGTCATTTGTCGCTTCTCTATGCATATTAATTATTTTATATGCATCATGTTAATTGTGCTTTTGGTTTACCCAAGCATTACACATTTATTATTGCTCTATTTCTCATCATTAAACCCTGACAGTGAACTCTCTATAAATCAAACTACAAATTCCCAAATGGGATGCACCTTTAAGGATGCTTGGACACCAGGCCTTGAATATGAGTTCAACTGTTTCAAGTTAAATTTAAAAGACATTAATTTTCTCTGTTTATACCTCTCTTAATTTTAGATGAATGTGCCAGCACTCCTTGTCAAAACGGTGCCATCTGTATTGATGGAAGGAACAGATTCTTCTGCCAGTGTACTAATTTATTTAACGGACAGTTCTGTGAAAATCTCATAGGTAGGAAGCTTGAACGGTGGTTTCTTAATATTTTTCAAACACCAATATTTTATTTAATGATTTAACAGCAAAACACCTTTTTTCAATATATTGCATAAGATATTTAATTGTGATGTAAATAAAGCTTGACTCATGATGCAGTGTCTAGGAGACAAATTTTGAATGCTAAAATCTGAACAAGCAGTTTTAAGATTGGAGAATAATTAATATTTTACATTCTTTTTGTACAATTTTTCCTATTGTTTTTGTCTACAATGTTTTCCCTATTTGAATCTATAACCGAGAGGTAAAACGAAACAGCTGACGTCGATTTTAAAACTTGAGAGTTTTAAAATTGAGAGTGACCCAACAGCTGAAGTTGCTTGAAACAACCAGACTGCTCTTACAGTTTGAATAAATACCAGACGTCATTAGTATCTTTCTGTTATTTTCAATGTCATGTGAGTAATTAGTCTCTTCCCTGCATGATACAGTTAACTAATTAGACTAGTGTAATGTCTTGCAATTAGCATCACTGGTTTTCTGTGTTGACTTTGAATTGTCTTTCTATGAAATAACTCTTGACTACATGTTGCTGTTTTAATACTGCCAATGGTCTGTACTATGAGTCCTGAAGCCATGGATACCCTCATTAGACGTTTTATTGCAAACATTTTCTATCTCATTTAGATGCCAACGATTGTGCCATCAACCCATGTTTGAATGGAGGAATCTGCAATGACGGGTTCAACACCTTCAGTTGTAATTGTCAGCCTGGATTTTCTGGTGCCTTGTGTGATGTCAACATAGGTAAAACAATCATTTTGAAGCGATGATCTCGGAAGTACAATTGGGTCACTCCCAGTTGCTTGAATTTTTTCATCTAGTATTCATTACCATTTAATCGGGCATTAAATCGATTTGATCATAGTTCACTCATAAAATTTCCGAAGGTTTCTGATGTTTCCATTCGAGCAGGATCTGCTCATAGGGGGGGAAAAAGGTCAGTCTTTACTAAGAGCAACCTGCTAGGACCGAAACATCAGGCTTCCTACTCTAGATATTGAAAGTGATTTTACTTTGAACAGTTTTGATTTCTCTGTCTGTGATCATAATTTCTCCACGCCATTCACTGGACTGTCGTCCTATGTGTAAGCTCAAGCAAAGTGAATTATTGAAGGGTACACAGGCTAGCGAGCGAGCTAGCGAGACTAAAAGATTGAAGCCTAGAGAGGAAGAGACCCTTTGTTGACAGTTTCTAGACTAGTTCAAGGACAATGAGCAGGAATAAGTTTAGTTAATCTTTTGTTTATTTATAACTTGATCTGACTTTTTTTCTTCTCACAGATGATTGTATCAATGGTCCTTGCCTGAATGGTGGCCTATGTGTCGATCAGATCAATAGCTTTACTTGTCAATGTCCTCAGGGTTTCTCTGGATCCGTTTGCCAGATAAGTAAGAATCTTACTTTCTTTTACTCGTTTTGAAATTCATATTCGGGCCATATATTATAAATATATATTTGCTTTTTACATAACCAATTTATCAGAATTTGATGAACACCAACAGCTACTTTCTTAGGACGTGGCCTCAATCGTATAAATTCTGTTCCGTTCTCGTCTCGAGGGCGATGTCAGTAAAATGTTCTTGTTTCTTTTCATGACGTTATATTTCCAGACGGTAACCAGTGCAGCGATGCGCCCTGTCTTAACGGAGGCACCTGTGTCGACGCGGGCATAACTTACTTTTGCAATTGTGTTCTGGGATTCAGTGGCATGAACTGTGAACAGAATATTAGTAAGGAAAAGAAAAGAAGAATTTTTATCAATTTTCTGTTTGACTGTTTGACAGCATTGTCAGGGCAGATGATATAAAATATTCTACATCAAACTGACAAGAGTTTTTGCAATTTGTCGAATCTACATCAAAAATTTGAGTGGTACAAACAACGTCCCCACCCCTCTCCTCACCCCATTTAAAATTTTCTTGACAGTTGCATATATACAGTAATGTCTGGATTATTCTGATCTGATGAAATCTGATTAAAATTACAAATCCAGTTAAGTTAAATGTTGAATGTCTATGTATTCCTCTCTCTCCTTATAACGTGACTTGTTTACATCACACATACAATTTTTGTGTAACCTGTTTCTCTCCGTCTCAATATAGACGAATGTGCTAGCGCGCCTTGCCGCAACGGTGGAACTTGTCGGGACAACGTGAACGGCTACACTTGCCAGTGCCCTACTTCTTTCACCGGATTCCAATGCGATATCTTCCTGGGTAAGTACACTGGATATATTTTCTTGCTTTTGTTCCAGTTAAATACAGGAATCAAAAACAAATTTTATTCATTCTTGTTTGTCAAAATAAAAAGAGACTTCAAAATAAAACAGAAACTGTTTATAGCAGACTGCTCATCCACTAGAGAGCCTGTATGAAGAGAATGTGTAACAGTAATTGGTTACGATTCGATGCGAGCAGGATCTTCTTCAGAGGCTGAATTACAAGTTAACAGTAACAGAAGGGAGAAATACAAGCACAGAATACAGACAGGTTAATGAGATATATGTAAAGAGGATTAGTAGACAAAGGATGGAGAGAAGAAAAAAACCAACCGGGGTAAGAGGAGAGGTAGGAGATAAGCTGTAGAGGGACAAAGAGAGGATTAAGGGAAGATGGTAGAGAAAAATCAATCCTTGATCAGCATTTTTCAAAGTGTTAATCTCTTTTTCAGTTGGCTCAAATTTGTTATCAAGTGTGACGTTAGTTTGAGTCACACTCGATAGGGTGAGTAAAATACGATTGACCAATCACAAACAACCAATGAAGAGTAAAATACGATTGACCAATCACAAACAACCAATGAAGAGTAAAATACGTTTGACCAATCGCAGACAACTAATGAAGATCTTGCCTTCAGTTTTGTCACATATCTGCCATTTCTAAAATCTTACAATAACTGATGACTACTGAGTAAATTTATTGTTTCTGTAGTAAAACGAGAGAAGAGACCCATGAAACTAAACAGGGAGACATCCGTGACGAAAAAACTCCACTTTATTTGGAATGACGATGCATCTTTGTTACCGTGGTATGAATCTTGCCGACTTAATACGATAATTTCATTCTTTTCTTAATAATCTTTGCAGGTGGTAACCAGTGCGCCACTTCTCCTTGTGTTAATGGTAACTGTATTGACACTTTCAATGGATTCATATGCAACTGCATAGCAGGCTACACCGGCGTCAACTGTGACCAAAATATAAGTGAGTGTCGTTAATTTGTTCTCTTCATCACTTACCTGTGGTAATTCCATCTGTTTTACTTCTGTCTCCTTGACATGTTGTGGCGCTCATTTAGCTTCTAGCTTCTACTACTAAAGCAGAAGGTAAACTGGAAACCTGAATTTGTCTCTTTAAAGTAAAAAGGAAAAAAAATGGTTTGAGGGTGTAGGACAGATGATTGCTGCATTTGAGGCATTAGGAAAGTTGCTCAGCGGGTAATCAGTGCTCACTTACCTTCCTTAGATTGCTTGTATCATGAGAGGGTCTGCAATAAATTGAAACAAATCATGCAAGACCCAACACACCCTTTGTTTGAGCACTACATTTACAACTGCTCTGGACTGCGTTTATGCCCACCACGTACACTTAGGGCCCGCTACATATATTCATTTGTGCCTAATTCTATCCATATGTTGGATTCACAAGTGAGAAGATAAGTTTTTATTTGTAGGACTTGCTGTATGTATGTTTGTATCGCAGTATATTGATACTTTATATTCTATTGCTTTTCTTTTTTTCTTTTCTTTTTTTCGTTTACGACCTGTGTAAGTCGAATTTCCGATTGTGGACAATAAATTCAAATTTAATTCAATTAGTGACCATTATTTAACTTTTTAGCATATTTATGGCAAACCTCATACCTCTTCAGTGACACAGTGAAGTAGTCTGCTAGCCATTTTTTTTTCTTTTTTTTTTAATTCAATATTTTCAATTTCAGACGAGTGTGCCAGCAATCCCTGCAGAAACGACGGTCGCTGCGTGGACGAGGTCAACCGTTTCTCTTGCGTCTGTGGAGTCAGCTTCACCGGAATACTCTGTCAATCGACCACAGGTATTAAAATATAAAGACGAATACTGACTAGTAACATCGTTTAGAACGTGAAAATAAATATCATCAGGATAAATATTAAATGAAGCAACATAATCATAAAGGGTTTGGCAGATTACAAATTGGCACGAAGGCAGATTTTTTATTTGATTCTGACTTGTTGTTGATAATGTGAGATGACAAGCCCAAAAAAATAGATCACAAAACACTGCAGTTGTTTCGAAAAAGTGTTTTCGGATGATTGTTGGAATTTGAAAGAAAGAGGAAAATGTGTGTTTATAGCTACACAAGTTTAAGAATCAAACAGATTCTTTAATTCCCTCTAATTAAAGTTGATTTGTTTTAACAAAACTAGGGTAGCTTGGGTCTTGGTTGGTTCAGTTGCGGTATTATTTTCAATAGTAGTCGACATTACCAGAAATCAATATTAAAGCAAACCTCAAAAAAAAACTTGCTTTGATGATGAAGAACGACTTCTGTCAATGGAACCTCCTTAACTGATAAGAATGTGTTAGGAAGGGTGTGTGGACATGGTACATCAGGGTGTCCAAAAGATCACTTGGTAGGAGAAATAAACCATTTCTCACCATGATTTTGTTTTACCATGTAATATCCATAACGGTTGAAAGTGCTTACTTGTGTATACGTTGAGCGGTTAAATTCTGGATAACCCCCCTTCCCCTCTCCCAGTAACCCTTCAGTTCTTTAAAACAGTTGGCTGAAGAATTGTAGGGAAGGGAGGGGATAAGAGGAGGACACATGGAGAGAGAAAGTCCCCAGGGCTCCACCACTATGTACATTCTTCAGGTGGCGCAATTAACTGTTGTGCCCACCATATTATTCAAGTCAAGAATGAAACTGATGTAACACATTTAATTACTATGAATGTCTATGACACCTGAAACTCTCTATTTTTTCCTATTCGGCAGTGATCAATGAGTGTCTGTCCAGCCCTTGCATTAACGGAGGTACCTGTACGGATGGCCTAAATAGATACTTCTGCACCTGTACTATTCAGTTCACTGGAGAAAGCTGCGAATTAAACCAAGGTAATACCCCCCTCCCTCTCCCACAAAGAAAAAAGCCATCCGTGGATGTTAAAAGCAGAAACTGTTGACAATCAAAAAGTGAACTATTTGAGCCTTCATAGGATTTGAGAGTCGTGATTTACTGGTAAATAATCCAAAAATAATGTCAATCATCATAAAGACTTGTCATATATAACCAAGTCTAGGGTAGGAGGTTAAACAATAAACTGTGATCATGTCAAGAGAACCACCCGTTGCCATGGTGAATCGCAGTGGTGTAGGAAGGTACTTTTGAGTGGGGGGGGCTGAAGACTGATGGCCGGCCTGGGGGAGGGGTCCAAGGGGAAGGCGGTGTCCCCCTCCCCTTTTGGAATTTTTTTGTATTTCCAGGTGGCCTCAGATGCAATTTGGTGCAATATAGCACACCAATATAGCACACCAACACCCACTCCATTTTGTAAATAATTTTGCATTTTCACCTGGCCTTAGATGCAATTTGGTGCTCCAAATGAGATTTTTTCTCATTTGGAAATGAGAAAGGGGTTTTCTGACTTGCGGAGCGGGGGCGGAATGATACTTCCGCCCCCCATGTTTTTCACTGAGGGGGCTGGCGCCCCCCCCCCAGCCCCCCCCCCCCTGGTTCCTACGCCCTTAGTGAATCGGCTGAAGCACCTGAAGGAATCAAATACTGTAGGACAGACTGTATTTCATTGCTAATAGCAACCCCCTAATCTTAAAGGTGAAAACGATAATTAGCATTTTTTTCATAGCAAGAGTTACGATTTATTGATTCGATACCCATAACTTGGTTTTTTTTTTTCGCTGATATGCTTAGAATAATACTTCTGCTGGTATAATCTGAGATTTGTCCATATTTTTCAGTAAATTTTTGTAATATTTTGCTTTGCAATGTACAAGTCTGCATTCAAGATGTATTGATAAGTATTGATAAGTGTTGATAAGTATTGATAAGTATTGATAAGGTGGTATATATTTAGTTGTAATTATTAGGCACCAGATTTGCAGTGTCACTTTAACAATATCTTGGCAGAATGTATTATATTTCACTGGATCAATTCTGCTATCAGATAATGGTCAGTCATGGCTCTGTCTGGTGGTAGCAGTTAATGGATTTGTATGTGCTGCCCTCTGCTGGTGCCAAACAGTTTTATTATCAAATTATCACGCAAATCCTGTAAAGGACTTTCATTTGAAACCCCTGCCACCATTTTTAGTTTTATTCCCTTCATTTTTATTGACAGCCTCCAGTTTCCAATAATTTATATCATTTTTTTTTCTTTATGATGTATTTATAGACCAGTGTATGAGCTTACCTTGTCAAAATGGAGGTATCTGCGTGGATGGCAATAACCGTTATACCTGTAACTGTCCTGACATGTTTACTGGCATCAACTGTGAAACCGCAGCACGTAAGTTAACTCTCTAAGATGTTTTCAACTGGATGACAATTTCTGATGTTTAAAGTTCAATCACTATTTCAAATAAGATGTTTTATACCAGATTACTCTCTTCTGATGTTAAAGTGGTCTTGTCCGTTCTTGTTCGGTCATGACCTAAATCAAAATCTATAAACAATCCCCTCTGCATGTTTTTTTCTTATCTCATGATTTGACTCATGAGTGAACTCATGATTCTTGACAGACTGAAATCGTGATTCAACTCATAAATTGACTCTTTGAGTTGAATCTCAATGCAATATATGACTCACGACAACGACTCATGAGTCAATTCACGGTTCATGACGAAATCATGATTTGAGTTATACTTCTGACTCATGACTTAATGCATAATACAATAAATGACCCCTGATTCAACTCATGGGTTTACTCATATTTGCTGGCTGAAATACTCGATTTGACTCATGAGTTAACTCTTGATTCATTGTGAGACTCATGAGTTGACTCATGATTTTATTCAGAGTTTGTTGCATAATCGAAGTCATGATTTGACCTACAAAATGTAATGCAATACATAATACAATTCATGAATTGAACTGAGATATGAGTAATGATTCAAAGCATGATCCAATGCATTGTCAGACTCATCATTTCACTCATCAAGATTTCAACATTTTTAACCCAAGACAACATTCAAGTTTAAGACGGATTCTCATTTCATTTGGGTTATAATAAGTCACAATTCAACTCATGATTGGACTTGGGTGATGTAACTCATTCTTGATTCAAGTCATTACTCAACATACTAATTCAAG
>JAIPMN010008877.1:0-13924 GCA_020650975.1 Apostichopus californicus | reverse complement strand
AATAAGTAAAAAGTGGTAAAAAGCTGAAAAGGGCGCCAGCAGTCCATTTGAGTCCGTCAGGGGGGGCATCCGCCCCCCCTGACTGTATGGACGCTCCGCTACTGCTTCACACCACGAAAATAAGAGAAACCTTGCATTGTCTTAATGTTAACTGTATAAAATATGTTATAGAAGCTAATATTGTTTTGTTTCTTTATCTGCAACAAAACAATTCAATTGACCATTGGTTGGACTGCTCATGTATTGAAAGTAAATATTTATCTCATTCTTTTCTCAACTCTGCAGGATCTTATGAGAACTTTCTTGGAAAAGAAGTCATTGGATGATAGGCACATGGGAGGTAAGATTCTACTATGTCTCTCTATAAGTGTTTATGAATTAATTAACCCTAACTCGTCAAGTATCACAGTCTGATCTCTTGGAATTTTACTTTTTTTCCCCCTCTATCTTGAAACCCTAACGAATGATGGCTTAACTTATACATAAGTTAGACTATGGAAAATCCCTGATATATGCTGCATTGCACTGTGTGCATTGTTTGTATGGGGAGGTTTGTAGATTTTTGTCCAGATTTAAGGCTATAATTGCCAAGCAGATCAGGACTATCTCGACTGCAGAGCCTAAAGCAGATGTTCTAGGACTTAACAGGTTACCGACAATGCCAGGTGTGTATATATTGACCCCATTCACTAAACTTAAGTTTTTGAGTCACTTAAAGTCACCGGGTGGGATTCTCTCTGATGTGCCTACTGTATATAGTCTATGTACTTTGTATATAATCTTTTCCAACATGTCGTGTTTTGTCCTCGGAAGACTTTCAGGCTCAGAATTCACACCTGAGAGTGATTGCTCATTATTTGAAAGTTGAAGGGCTTCATACGAAACAACAAAGATCTGGGGCTATTTTCGTCCTGTCTGTGTTTTTGGGTCGTGTATAAATTGCATGAATGCGTGCGTGTATGCAGTAGTTTGGTAGGATTCCTTCCGTGGCATACTTGACCAGACCTTATCCACTAAGAAGAGCGGCTGCCTCTCAGCTCTTCAGTTGTCCAATTGAAAGAAAAGCTGAGCAGTTTTCCTAAATATTTAATTTGCTCTGCCTTCCCTGATGGTTTGTCAATGATCAAGGTACTACCACCTAATTGTGGATGGAGTAGGGAATGGGTTTTTAAGTAGCATCTTCATCACAATCAGATCAACTTTTTTGAGCCCTCTGTGAATCTTGGCAAGAAAGTTCACATTGATTTCCATCCGAGGGTTCTCCGTTGTCGTCGACCAGTCCCGGTATAACAATGACCCCCTGGGTTTAATCCTCTTCGTTTATGGATTGGATTAATGCTGGGTCGTGGAGAAAGGGCCGTGATCACTGTTTACAGGAGGGATCAGAGGCACTGTAGTGGTCAGTTGATGAATAGAGTAAAAAACTTGTGGTTATAAGATCAACAAGTATATTTCACTTGAGATTCACTTTCATCTCAGTTGCATATATATACACATATAAAGTGTGGTGATTAATGAATCCACTGGTAATGTACACTATCATAAGTGCTTGTCTTACTCTCGTCGTCGTGAATTGAAGCTTTAGTGTGGCGTTAAAGATTCTGTTGCTGATGAACTGAGAGCTCCATCACTTTACAAGGAAAGCTATATATAGGCTACACTTAGGTACTTGAATACATGTTATGATTCTTACTATACCATAGTACAGCAAATTTAAACCACACTAGGGAGAATGAAGTTATACTCCCCGAAGACCTGAAATATACGAAAATGTTAACAAATTCTAAAATTGTTATGGGACCAAAAATTTTCTACAACAGTTTAGCTCTTTTGAGTGACTGAGGGATAGCTTAATTGAAAATTTTGAGTATTGCGTTTTTTTGTTGTTGTCAGAATGTGGCAAAAATCACGATCCAAAGCTGGAATATGATAATCCTGACAGTATGGAAGCTTTACTCTAGATGAAGCATCTAGCTCTTTCTACTTGATACTGTATGTACAGTTACTCCATACTATAAACGTGTGTATGAATAAATGTAGGATGTATGCATACATACACACACACACACTTATCAGCAAGGTCTGGAGTAATCAGATGGCTTGTTGTTCTATATTCAGACACTACTAATTAATTTAGGATGCTATCATTCCGTGGAGCCAGGTGCAGACAAATCAGCTTCCTAGTCTCCTGATAACTTTTATTGAAAGAGGAGGCTCTTATTCATTATGTAAATTACATGCAGGGAGGAGGAGAAGGATGTTGACTCGTTGTATTATAACGTCTCACAGGCTGCCAAGTGTTAACATCTCGGATTGTGGGTTTCCACCAAAAGATTCCAAAATTGATCGGTCGTATCCTCTCTCTGAGTTTACCAACTCTTACCCCGTGATATAATCAGAAAGGAACTTCAATGACCAGCAAAAGACACAGCAACATTTTTTTATTCATACTTATAGAGTACTAGCATATCGCAGTCTGATTCATATTAATCATTTAAATGATTTCATGTGGTGATAGTCTGACATTTAATTAAGTCATTATTATGCATCCTGCTCTAAATATGTCAAACAATTTCAAGTTCAAAGTTCTCGAGTGTAAACACAAGGAATGAAAAACCCAGTGAGAATGGTATTATAGGGCTCAGGGTATCAACACTCATAATGTCGTTGTGTCTTATGCAAAGATATTTCTTTTTCAAATGGATAAATGCCAAGTATGCTATAAATTCCATAGGCCAACATTTACCTTTCTGTTTGTTGTTAAAATCATCAGATCAGTATTCTCAGAAACTGTTCTTTAGTTTTTAAAATAGTCCTGAGAAAAATAGATTCTCAGTGGACACTTAAGAAGCTCAAAATAAGGAATAGATACTTGTTCTAATTGCGGTTAAAAATATTTCCTCCGAGTTTTCTTAGAAACAGGTTATTTTTCTCAAGATTCAAGAGTTCATTATATTTTGAATAAATACCAGCTCATGGTAAAACTGGAAGTATTTTTGCCTGTATCATCAGATTTTCTGTTGCTTTCGATTTCATTTTGACTCCAAATTGGCATCTCTCACCTATTGCAAAACATGTTGTTTACCTTGCAAGTTCACTGGTATGCATCACCCAGCGTGGGAATTACCCTATTAGTAACCTAGATGCACAAACTCATGTACAGTGTAACAAAAGTGGAAGATGGCAAGAAATGTAACAGAATATTTCTTTTAATTCTAAACACTAGAATGCAAATGTTACCCCCCCCCTTTTTTTTTAACTATTTTTTTTTTAGCAAAACCTTAAATAATTAGAATCACAGCATTTGCTTTGCAAATGTACTTTAAAAGAAGCCTTTTGGTATGGTAGATCTGATTTTGAAGTACTTGTGTCATACTGTTGTTAACTCACAATCACACTCAAAGTCTGAGCCTGTACATATGTGTCCTAATTAAGATGCACACATGAGGAAGATTAACTTGGGTCACATGTGTGTACTGCTCTGTAGTATTTTAGTATTTGAAGTTTGGCGTAATTATGCGACCATACTGCTTCTAGCTGGCTCAGAAGTAATGTGAAAGTTAACCTTGGTAATGTAACTTAAATAATAGTGCCACAATACAACACACTGCGCTAGTGGGACACACGTACACAACACTGGTCTTGCCCAGCTAACACTTGAGAACGTAAGCTAAAAGATTTTGATGAATTTACCGGCCAATAACCCAGTCGAGCAACACCATTTATGAAGATTTGGCCTGACTAACAATTACGAATAATGGGGCATCAATTGGGAATAATATGCGTGACTAATGCAAGTGCAATAATCAGTGCCATGAATAAAAAAGGGACAAAAAACAACAAAGGAAATTCTATAATTGAAGCCAGTTGTCACAGTTGTTAGGGAAGCTCTAAGGTCTGCCTGTGCTTAAATTACAAGAGCCACACCTCTTACACCTGTAAAATAGAGTTTAAACTCCTTCAAGAGTTAACCTTCATATAAAACGATAAGAAATCCATCAGTTTAACAAATAACACCTGAGGTATTATCCCACTACATGGTCATAATGTCAGAGCTACATGTAATTAATTTCTCATATTAAATCCCATCTTCTCTTGCCTTTCTTGCCTACTCCCGCCTCCCAAAGAACTCAAATGCTATTCTTTCAGTATTCAAAAGATCTTAAGAAAGATTATTTTTGGATATGTTTCAGGTGAAAAAAATTCAGATAAATTTCAGGTCCTACTACCACAGTCACATTGGGGGTTTGTTTTGACTGAGGAAGCCCTCAATATTTATATGTACAGGAACATTCATAAGAGTACACATAAGGGATTGACCCCTTGGGTTTTAATGATGTGATGGTTTATCTCAACTGGTTGTGTTGACAGTCCAAAGGGGATTAATTTGTCAACATGGTACATTCATGTACTGAATGTCAGTCATCAGATCAGGTATACAGCTTATAGGGATGAGATGGATGTCTTTGATATCCAACCTCCTCATTATATCTTCCCCCTTCTACCCCCCACCACCTCCCTTGCATTGTTTTTGCCACATATCAGACAACTACTGCTCCCGACTTTGATGTGACTTTATAGTGGTAACAAATGCACGAAGCGGTCCAGAGATTCATGACGATAAGGGGTAATCATGTAATAACCTTAAATTATATCCAGTTTGAAAAATGTGACTTGTTTATTATACCTTGGTATGCTTTGATCACCGAAAGGTGTGTTGCTGGTAACATCTTTATTAATCGTTTGCAAGAGATATATTGTAGCCGAGGATCAAGTGATACCGCCAAATGTCCGAACGATTCAGGTTGGGGGGGGGCAGGAGGGGGGGCAGTAGGTGCAAGGCGGAACATTTCTTGTAAAAAGACGGAGATATTAGTATTAAATCTCCTTGGTAACAGTTGGGTATCTTGCTTATGACGAGGAGCTGCCCCGTTAATGACCAATCACTCTCATGTATGTAATGATTTAATTACAGAGAGAAGGTTGTGCACCGTGTAAATTGGGTGTGTATGAGACAGCTTAGGCTTACATGCATGGTCACTCACTTTAAAAAGAAATAAAAAAATAAAACATTGTTGTCCATATAGAGATATAGTGTAACTGCTCCATATGTATATCTGCATAGTGTAGTGGTAGATGAGAATAACAATGATACTTGTTAACTCTTTTAAAAGCTTGGATTTTGAGTTTAGCAAGCCTCTTACAGAGTGCATTTACAGTACTAACCAGAATGCAAAATGCATTGAGGTTTCGATGACTTCAGTGCACTAGACTTCTGGTTGTTAGTATAACCAGAACTAGCTGTTACAATAGAAATTGCTCGAACTACCATTTTGATACAATAACTCAGTCTATTGTACGTGGCTATACACCAAAAACAATAGGGGTCTTGTACTCAATGTTATAAATCCACCACACTAAAAATACAATATTGCAAGCCAGATGGTTCAAGTAAAAACAACTTCACAGCGTTCATTGCTAAGAATAGAGAAAGCGATGATTTTGTTGGATTTTACAAATTTTGACGCTAGCACGTAGTATAGAAGCTTAAAAATATCATCAATGTCAACTCAAGAAGCAGCTTAAAGCTAAACATATAAACAACCGTTTCCCATAACCGCTGGATTGGGGAGGGAGGGCGGGGGGAGGGGGAATGTCAGGTATGACTATGATAGCTCATGGAATGATGAAGCTAGACATATAGTACACGGTTCTGTTGAAAAAAAACCATTCTGAGATATTCATTTTGTTGAAATCATTTAAGCTGTACTTTTTAAAGGGAGGTGATGCTGTCATCGTATTAAAAGAAATGATGCTGTTAAATTACTTAATGCGATTGAAGAATAGACTTAATGATGGGTGTTCAATGTCCTGCTTGCCTTTAAATCATTATTGGCGGTATAAAGTCGGGCCGATTAATTTTCAGAGTACGTCATCAATCTGCGTCATGAACTCTTTATGATTTCTCTTTTAAAGTCATTTCAAGATTTAAAAATGTATATATATATTTATATCCGCCGTTCAGTTGTTTACAACCGCTAAAAAACCTTATAACTTGTTGCCCAGCTGTTCAGACAACAGAGAATTACGGGTCCTTCCAAGCGTGACGTTAAAGCTATTGTCGTTAAACTCAACTTCATTGTAAACAAAAATATACAATGCATCTGACCTGTTACTGACATTGGCAAAGAGGAAAACAAGAGGTATTATAATGATTCGTTTTATTTTTTCAAGGTTGCATCAGTCAGAATTGAACGGAAGCCACTGTTTGCTCTGGTGCATTGTTTAAGAAAAGCCCAGATTAACGCAGTATGGGTTCGAAAACCGTAATGACGGTTCCTACCCCCCCCCCATCCAGGTGTTAAAGAATTAAATTTACCAGCCTTGAAATGAAGATGTGGATTAAGTGTCCAGTTGGAACTTGGCTAATACAATACACACACACATATTCGCAGACAATACCAATCGTATAGAATAAAGACAATAATCGCCTGTTTTGTATAACTTTTGTAAATAATATTTCTTCACAGCTGCTTTCATATTTGTCAGTCTATTTAATTTCACAGTCAGTTGACACTGATGTCATGTCGAGTAGGACAATATATTTGATAAATAAACCTGAACTATCTTAGGTATCCGGGCGAATTTCGATGAAAATTTTTCCCAATACGAAAAACGTGTAAGACACTTTTGAATGGTAGAATAAGAAGGAGGTCACTGGGGGTCAGTAAGTTTTATAATATCTAAAAAGTAAAAAAATACAGTTCATAAAAACGTACCAAATCTATTCAAAATATTTACGTTAAAGTTTTACGTTTGGAATTGTGAATCGAACCTATAATTCGTAGTGTTTTAGCAGCTAAATTTGTGTTATATCTTTCACACATATAGTGAAGACATGAGTGTAGTACAGACGAGAATCAACTGATCGCAAGTGAGTCTGGCGTTCGGATTCGTCATGTGGCTTCAGCTTCAGCGAATTAATTGCATGAAATCATAACAAAGGAGCAATGCTAGTCTTTTTGTTCTTAGGATTACAATTGTTGTTGCAAAACTAATAATTCAGCCCCCCAAAAAACCACTTTAAAGTCTTGAAAGTAATTTAACCTGACAGTGTATGTATCACTGGGCAGTCCCAAACTCCTGAGTTGGTAGTTTCTGTGAAACAAATGTGTGTTGTTTTATTGCAATGTTTTTATGTTTTTAATACCCTCCCAAGGGATGCATAACCACTCAGTGTCAAATGTAAAGGGTAAACTGCTTCTATGGTTGGTATTACATTCCATTTTAAGATATTATTGTATATCTTGATTTGATGCATTGTGGCATGAAACCACATGTTAGCATAATTAAATCAACACAGCCAGACATTGACAAGTTAACTATTGTTTGCTACTGTTGAGTTTCCTTTTTAGTCCCAAAAAGGAGATGTTATCATCATGAATGCTAACAGGATGACTCATAAATGTTAGCCCTAGAATATCTTTCTCATGACGAAGGGCGGGGGAGGGGGGAGGGACTCAAAGGGCACCACCCATAATAAATCTCTGGTGGTTGAATGAAATGCACAATAGTTATAAGTTGAAAAGTTCATTTAGGGAATGTTGGCAAGTTTTGCAATAAAACATAAAAGGAATGAAAACTGTAGATTTTACTTTTGATGTCAACTCTCTTAACTTTTCTCTTGCTTTTAAAACAATGTTACAAACTTTGGAATGGCAGATTCAGAACAAGGGTAAGTCGAGTTGCAGCGTGCAAAACATCGTCGTGAATCGTTTGTAAGCTAACGTTAGTTTGGAGTGAGTTCATACACAGGAGACAGACCAGTAAGGAGCGTTGATGTTACTAAATTACTCAAACCATTTACAAGCACTGCTGGGATAGGGTGGGTGGGTGTTGTGACCCAATGTGACGTGTTATTATAATGTTACATAACTGAAATGATGTACATGTTCTGAAGCCGTGTAGTGAAAGAGACACACGTACAGTACAGGTCTGAGCCAGCCATCTCACAACTGACAAAAGGATTAGGGAAATTCCGTTCTTCTCTGAGAGGTTGTTGGCGAGACAGTTTAATGGTATAGGTGTTAGTATCGTCTAACCTGTACCATTGTCTATCTATATGCCATTGACAATTTTCATTTTAAAGTTGAAGTGGGGAGAAAAAAGGGAAAAAAATGGAACGCATGAGTAAAGCTGCCTTGAATATATTATGATCACATGTTCTATAAGAAATGTTCCAAACTTACAATATTCTAGATGCAAGCTGAAAGTATGAATCATAGTAAAGCAGTTTAAAGTTGCCTTGACTAGCTGCGGTTAAGTACTCAACTAGCAGAGTGCACACTTGTTTGCCAGCAGTGGATAACTATATATACCTGTGATATTCCTTTGATCTACAACAGTGTTCATAATATATGTATAGTGCTGTGTGATCTATTGAACTCAATTATTCTTTTTTATTACAGTTGCTTTTTTCAATTAGATGCTATCCAGGTGGGCTTCCAGTTTTCTTTTCAAAATTTTAGTCTATTCAGGAAGATACTATTGTCTGGCGTTACAAAAGAATCTTTTAATTAGGTGCGCGCAGTGACCACTCGTGAGTCGTAGTAGGGGTCCTGAACGGTATCCAGTGACTCGTGCAAAAGTCGATCGGTGTTTTGATAATATCTCGGTCTTTGTTTTCTTTCTTTGAGTATTTAGTTTCTTTTGTTATTAATTTTAGATGCTTTACGAAGCAGGTTTTAAGTGGGATCATCTGGACGACGTCAAGTCTGGCTGCCGGCGTGCTCCTATTTAAAGCGGTACAAAAGGTTTCCACCTCCCCCGGAATGCTTCAGCACATTTGTAGTCTATATTGAAGCCTCCAACTGTTCATAAACTCTGTTACATTGGCACCTTTTCTGAATATCTTTACATAAAGCTTGTTGTTTCTTGGGAAAACACAAGTTTTTTACTGTATGAAGTTGACTTAAAGAATGTTAACACAAAGTACCGGCAAATTGTGTCACATGTGAAGAATTGCAAATTGTGTCACATGTGAAGAATTGCACAGTGTGCATGCAATAGACGTCTGTCTGTCCATGCTAGCTGTTCTGAGCTAATCATGGTCTGCTACTTTTATCCCTTTTTGAATCTTTCCAGACCAACTTCATAGTTAGTGTATAGAAGTAACACATTGAGTACAAGAAGCCTTTTGTTTATAGTGGAGGTCAAAGGTCATTTGAGGTCACCGGGGGTCAAATTGTGAAAACCTTGTAAACACGATATCTCAAGATGGGCAGCATGGGCAGACATCATATTTGGTGTGTAGGAGTACCACATTGTGGAAAAGGAGCCTATTGCTTTTGATGGAGGTCAAAGGTCATTTGGGGTCATCAGAGGTCAAACCGTAAAACCTTGTAAACATGTACACTGTCACTATACATTACGTCAGCTTATGAAGAAAACTGCTCATGTTACATCATCGAAACCACTATGCATTTTAACATTCTGGTTGAATCTTTTGGATGGTGATGGCGTGTGTGTGTGTATGTGACCATTGCACAAGTAAGCACGGTAACTCAAAACGTTGATGTTGGATTAACTTCATACTTTGGTATGTGCATGCGTCTTATTGAGTACAAAGTTCAATGGTCATTCGGGTCAACAGAGGTGGAAGTCTGAAAACTTTGTGAACATGGTAACTCGAAAAGTACATCTTTGTTGAACTTCATATATGGCATTTAGATTCAGCTTGTTGAGTACAAGAACCCTATTAAAATTGGTGGAGGTCAAAGGTCCTTTGAGGTCAACATTTAAGTGAAAGTCAATGCTATGATTTTCTTTTGGTGAACATATTTTGGTCACATTAAGTTCAGTTTTAGTTCTGTGAAGGGGCTCTATAGCTAGGTCTTCAACGAAACATACCTGGCATCCAGTTAATGAAATCTGCTTCAGAGTTCATTCTCTTGCTTTAAACATGCACTTAAAACCTGTTTTCAGTTTACCCTCTCTGAGCTTGAAGGGGTCAACAAGTTATTTAAAATGGGCACAAACTGGCTCAGGGGGGGTCAAAAGGTTATCTCAAATGGTGGGGGCAAAATTGGACATTTTCTCAAATATATTTCACAGTGTATGCACAATGTCATGTAACGCTCAGCAATTATTAAATGGATTGCCAGCTCAAACATTGGTCAAATGTATCTCAATTTCACATCGGAAGACTGTTCTTTCTGGATATTGAAACATTTTGGTTTAAAATTCTATACAATTATTTGCCTTATGAGGGAATGACATGGTTGATGCCCACAAGGAATTGTGGACATAATTAAGTTCAGTTAGTTACTTTGAGTTTTGAGCAAATTGTATGGCAAGGAATTACAGAGCTAACTGGCTTACTGGTTCTTCCATGCCTGCTGCCATGTATCTTGTTAAGAGTTGCCGATGTTATTAGGCCGATGACCTTATATACAGATCACACTTAAACAGCAGCAGCAACAGTCCATGCAGGGCTTTTATCTTAACAATGGTTTAGAAATTTCGTTTTAAAAGTCTCATTTTTCAGCTCTGGTTAGAGTCATTATGGTGCAAGATTTGACAAATCTAGCTGTTTTATTTGGTCACATCCCGTCACTTTTATAGCTCGGTCCAAGAAGGTCAGCTCTACATCCACCTGTCGAATTTAGCCCATTTTGGAATTTTAATCCTTCCTGCAGCCAGGTTAGCACACCTGTTCGTTTGCACTTCCTATCTGGTTTGGCCTAGGCGGACAGGGTCTCCAAGATGATCTTGTTTATGGTATAATTTTTATCTCCTGGCCATAATGGAATCTATGGTTCCTTATACAGAATCACACAATAACCAGAGCAATCATAAACTACAGTATTAAAACCAGCTGGTACCACTCATATACTAGAGCAGGGTCTGTACTAAGTGTGTCATTAGTTAGCATATTAGTAGATATAAATTGCGAGTAAAACGTGAGTAAGACTGCAAAATTGGAACTCCCTTAGGTATCAGTTCAAGTGGAGTACAAGGCTTTAAACGTGTGTTAGAGCTACTACATCTCGCACCATCATTTCTAAAAAGTCCTGAGTACAAAAGTATAAGTACAAGTACGAGTACAAGTTCATATCCATGAGAGCTATAGAGGCACAGGCAAATTGATGTGCGCTAGAATGTGAGTACAAGTATATGTAAGGACTCACTCTCTAGGTCTAATCCTTTCAAGCACATCATTGGTTTCAATCAGTTTTGAATTATATGAAACTGACAACACCGCAAACACTCACTACATAGTTGATAGTGTGATAGTAGGCTACTGTACTGCCAGCCAGACTAAAATATTAAATTCAAACTTTATCAGCAAAATTTCCCTTTAAATACAAATTTGAAAAGAATGTTTCTTAGAGGACAATTGCACACTGAACCTTCCTATACTTTCAGTTGAACTCTGCAGTGTCAGGGTTAAATATATTTTCAAACCGATCCTTATCCTCTTCACCCTTTTACCCCCAAAATAAGGCCTCTAAGGGTGATGCACAGTCTCCTATTAAAAGTACTCTGCACACATGTCTCAGGATCTGCCTTCTAAAGTTGGCACCAAATGTCTGGAAACCCACCTGATGTGGCCTGTTAAAAGTGTGACAATGGAGGGCTTTTGTTGGAGTGTGTCATGTTTGCACATTTCATGAAAAGCCTCAAAATGAGGGTTTTGCATTACGCTCTATTAGTGTTTGTGGAATCTCAATTAGCAGTCGATCCAGATCCCATTGGTTTGGCATTGCTAGTTGTTACAATGACAAACAAAATTACTGTATAAGCTGAGCTTCAAAGCATATTAGGAAGGAATTTATTCTTTCTCTCTCAAACGATCTACCAAAATAAGGAAGTAGAAAAGCTCCTTCTAATCAGGGAGCTGCTACTCTAACAGCTCCCTGTTCTAATTAAGAAGAGGGCTATCCAGGGATTTGGTTCATTTAAATTATTCTTCATCTTGGGAAATAAAGCTTAAGCTATCTGGTTAACCCATAAGCACCCAACCATTTTGCTGTGTCTTGTAGACTTGCTTGAGTGTTAATCTCTGCTTTGGGACTAAGGTGTGTATATTTCGAAGTATCCCAAATGGCCAGTCACATTAGCCTAGATTTGTAGCCTCTGATGGGGCGATAAGAATGTCACTCAGCCTTTATACCCAGGACATTGTCAGATAGGAATTGCCTCTTTCAGCGGTTCCCTTTTAGGTCTCCTCAAGGTTTGTGCCTCGTAAATTAGAGGCTAAATTAACACATGAAAACAATAGGAATGTACACTCAGCATGATTTTAAATTATACCCCCATTCAGACAAGGTTATTAGAGTAAAATTTTAACCCTTAAAGAGGCTATATCTGTTAGTTATTCTTTATGGAGTTATCAGCAAGAGAGCTATAATCCACTTACATAGATACTTTTAAGTAATTTTATTCTTTTCAGCTAAATGAACTTATGAAAATCTGTGAATTTCCTACATCCTCTCTATACAGATATCTTCAGTGTAAAACATGCACACTTTCCCATTATCTCCCAATGTGCAGAAATTATTAATATGTTTTGCACCAAGGCTTTATAGCAAGCGGAAAGTATAAAAGAAGGGATTCCAGTGGATGGTTTGCAGACCTTATAAAGGCCTTGTTAATTAGCACTTTGTAAAGTTAAAATGTGACGTTTGACCCCATTTCTTCCAAAGAACAGTTGAAATACGGTCCTCTCCTTTTCTAATTTTCTTATAGGTCTGTGTGATTGAAACAAACGCAATTTTTTTTTGTCAAAAAAAAAAAAATTAAAAACTTTCACCCAAGATTGACTAAACTAATATTTGAATTATGAATCATTATATAACTGATGGGGGATTGGGGGAGTATTACTTTCCAGCTGATTTAACAGCGAATATTCACATAAAATCTGTTCCTTTATCTGATCAACAGTGGGAAAGGTTCCTGTTGATAATATTTATTTCCTGAACTAGTTTTGACCTGGGAGCCAGCTAGCTAGCTGCTACTGTTTTGACACTAATAGCCTCAGGATACCAGACTTAAACTGATTGCTTACAGTAGAAATGAGAATTTGGGAAAGAGCTAATAGTTTACTTCTATGTGCTGGAGACTTGGATGAAGCACCTCATGATGGATGTTTGTGCCAATGGGGGGGGGGGGGGGCTGGCGGGGGGCTGGGGGAGGAAGGAGGGGAAGAATTTGTTTACCCTTTCTAGTCATTTCTTCAGTTAGTTGATTGATTTGGTATTTTTACTATCCATTGAAATGCAGCAGATATGTGCACTCATGTCATATCAAGGTACTTGGGATACAAATGAACCAAAATTTGTTCTCTTCCAAATGGGCAATCATCAGAAATTATTTTCTTGCCCTTCTAGGTGGCAGTGGCAGAGCTAGGGGTATTGGTCAGGGGGGGCGAGAATAGTCTGTAGGGGCGCTTTCGACACTATCTAAGCGGAGCGCCACCATTGGTTGGCGCGGAGCGTACAGAAATTTTTTGAGTAAAGATACACTCTAGATCGCCGGAAATGACCCTTTCCGGGCCTTGCTAATTTGCAGATAAACGAAGAATAAATAGGTGTTATCGCCATTTTGTCAGAAAATTACACCAACAAAATGTGACAAATGTCAATAGGTAGATAAGAGCGCAATAAAAAAGTCAATAATCGCAAATAAGTAGAAAGTGGTAAAAAGCTGAAAAGGGCGCCAGCAGTCCATTTGAGTCCGTCAGGGGGGGCATCCGCCCCCCCTGACTGTATGGACGCTCCGCTACTGCCTGACGATTGCTAGTAAGCATGAAACTCTGAGTAGAGGTTTGGTTGCAAAAATCAAAAAATTTACATTACGCTCTTCTTCATAACGTGGAATTGAGCACTCTGTCGTGTTCTACTTGGAACATTTTATACACTTC
>JAIPMN010008876.1:0-13630 GCA_020650975.1 Apostichopus californicus | reverse complement strand
TATATACAGTACGATGCATATATGTTTACTACCTTTACATTTCGATATATTGAAATATAGTTATGATAAATTAAACATATAATATTTAATGAATCAATTAACACCTTTCTAGTGGCATGTTTTTCATTCCAAACTTAAAAGGGAATACTTTTCAATCCAACTCTAAATCTCTTCCGACTTGCACTATACAATATATATACGCTGTAATGGCATATGCACTTTAACGCCGGTGATACATTAGTTAAGTGTCTATTGTTTGAATACGTGCATTTACACGCTCAATGTTTACCCTTCGTTTCTATTTTTAGCTTCGTCCATTTATGTTGATGAAGTAAATTTCGATCCAAAATGTGGTGTCCTTACAATTAAGAGTATAGGTAATAATAACGATGGAGAATGAAGAGCTATAGGCATCTACCAAACTACTGTTTGTCGGCAATGAATCGGAATGGACGGGGGGGGGGTGGGGGGGATTTGCATTTATTACACGACAAATACAATTGTCAAGGTCTCACATCGCAGGATTGACAAAACATCTCGAATCATCTCAGGGAAATAAAAAAAAACAGACTGGAAATAACGAACGTGTTGAAAGCAAGTAAACTAAGGGACCGATATCACACCACCTTCCTGTTCAAACAATGATAAGTTTACTTGATACGCGAACAAAAAAAGTCTTCTTTTATTCAGAAGCTTGTTATACATGAATAGAATAGTTTTATAAAAAAAAGGTTTAATGACATATTATATCATATTTGTTTTATGACGTATATTTTTTAAATCTTTTCATTGCTATATTTATAGAACTATCGTAGCCTAAGCCTTTGTATCGTTTTGTTTATATTGGATCGATTTCGGTATAATTTATCCCAAATTCTACAGCCTGATCCGGAAAGCGATTTGATTTATATTTACATTTTGATGATAATTATGTAAATAACAACGCTTTTGTGTTGTACCGATGCTATGTATGAAGCAAGACAACACATGTGTGTTTGATATAGATTTTTTCAAACACACAGCAAATTGGATACGAAAAGTGGGTAGAATTTACACTTCTGTTTAGCATTTAAATTATTATTATTATCATTTTCATGAACATTTCAGAGGTATATAGTTTACAATCTAAAGCATTTTAAATATAGATTTTGTCTTCTCTAGTTACTTATATTTGAGAAAAAAGGCTTCATCGAGGTCTGAATATTATATTTTATACTACACACGGAGAAAAAAGTTTGTATCCTAGCCTATCCTATAGTTGTCATATACTTTTGTCGTTCCTTGTGATGGAAGCATACCGTATTGTTTTGATTAACAAAACACCTGATTGTGGTATGTTTTAAGTTTTGATGGAAGCATACCGTATTGTTTTGATTAACAAAACACCTGATTGTGGTATGTTTTAAATTTTGATGGAAGCATACCGTATTGTTTTGATTAACAAAACACCTGATTGTGGTATGTTTTAAATGTTATCGATGTATATACGCTATCGAAGTATCAAAGAACCTTAAGATAATGTAGGCTAACGGAATTGATATTGATAAGGTTTTTATTATTCTGTATAACGAATCGTATAGGATGTAGAATCAGGGAATATCCACCGACAAATATTTGTTTGAATGAAATCATGTTTTCCTTGACATGAAAGGGTCTCAAACACATCAAATTGACATCTTGTGTTGAATGTTCTGCAATCTGGTGGTACCATACGTGAATGTTTACTTATAAGGAACATGATTACTGAACATATATTTAATATTTCACTTTAGTTCACTAAAATAAAGAAATGATGAAATTATACACACGTTTTATTTTTGGCAAATAAATAATACACTTTGTGGATGGGACGTCTAGCCTAAACTGTTTTGAGAAAACAAAGTAGACCTTATTGTCCCTGGATAAATCCCTGAAGTAGAATGAGGGATATTCAGGTATGTAAATAAAACATTAAATAAATAAATAAAACATAAAATAGATAAATACAAAATAGTACATGAAATGGTCAAATATGACACAAAGTTAAAATTCAACAGAATGTAAAGGTTTCAAAAGAAAAAAACGTACGTAATTTAAGAAAGAAAAACAAACAATCTCCACTAGATTATTCAAACATTGCAAATCAATCTTGGAAAGAAAACAATAAGAAGGATGTTGTAACATATCGTATACAGAAGGATAGATACAAATGAGTTTACGTTAATCATTCACCAGACATGAGTTATCACGTTATATGTACTCTTGCCTCTGCTTAGCATCACGAAAAACTGTTTGGTTAGCGAGATACTGTACAGAACAGAGAGATGGAGATGGAGGTGGGTGGAGAGAGAAAAAAGTCAGGTTGAACGAGTATACTTTGCATACATTTACTTTATGCAGCTTGTCAGATACACTTTCTGCTGTCTTCATTAATCATTTACATGTGTGCTAAACATAAATGCATTAATAACTTCAAGTTTCTCAACATTTTTTGTTTTAGTTTAAAGAAGATTCATCTATTCAAGATGACGTAAATACGTGTTTTTAGCGAAAATCGGTCTTACATGTGTCTAATATTTAGTTCATGCAAATATGGTTATCAATCTCTCAAATATGTCTTAAGGCCTATAAACACATGAGGCGAATATACGTTGTGATTAGTTTTAATTTGATTATAGTTCCTATTTATTTTGAGAGGTTTCTATATTATTTTGATTCTAAATTCTTCAAACCGTATACACTTTTAATGTTTTGTTTTGTTTTGTTTTTATAGATATTTTTTGAACAATACGGTACAGTGTTTGGCTATACCTTTTAAACAATTGCAAAGGGCCACGCAAAATGTTTTATCGATAGATTGTTGGTAAAATCTAATCAGGATAACAGATCTTAAATTTCAGGTAAACCCTGATTGAAATTACAAATGTAATGGGTAAAACCTGAAAACGTTATAAGTCACTCCTCCGTCTTTATTTTTAAATGGCACCTCCCTATAATCATATCAACACCAAGAATATTGCTTTATATATATATACAATTATTATTTCTTTATTTTGCTGCAAGTATTTACCAACGTATAACTATAAGTTGTGTTATATATCAGTTTTCATCGCATATGCAGACAACAGTGGGGTCGGTTATATTTAGTTTCTTATGAAGAGGGCTATATTTCATCCAAATTGGCAAATAAACTATGACGTAACGACAATCTGTAGATACATTTGGGATTCACGGGACATGATTACAATGTTGTCGCTAAAAGCACCATTACGGCAACATAATATCAACATCATAGCGCCATTATATAACCATTATATATGCATCATTATATCACCATTATATTACCATTACAGCACCATTATATAACCATTATGGCATCAATATATAACCATTATAGCACGACAGGTTCCAAGAAGATCATTTTGGTAAATTGCTTCCTTCTGGATTAAGCTGTTTATGAGTTGCGCTTTACACAAACAAATCCCACTTTTGTAATTCAAATTTTAGCCTTGAAATCGAGATATATGCTAGCTGAGTTCAAGAAGGATGATACGGCA
Source organism: Apostichopus californicus (assembly GCA_020650975.1). Taxonomy (NCBI): domain Eukaryota; kingdom Metazoa; phylum Echinodermata; class Holothuroidea; order Aspidochirotida; family Stichopodidae; genus Apostichopus; species Apostichopus californicus. The sequence continues at coordinate 10,094 of JAIPMN010008876.1, read as the reverse complement.
GATATATGCTAGCTGAGTTCAAGAAGGATGACACGATTTTTTTTTTTTTGCTTCTATAATATGCCACTCTATCGCAGTTCACCACAATCCCTCCAGCCTACATATGGATTATATACTCTCCTAACCTATTCCAAGGCGATTTTAGCTGAGTTGATTCAACATCCACGCGTTTCTAGTTTATTTTTAACCATCTTTGCTTATGGCTTGGACAATATATAAATGATTAAAAACCAAATATATTTTGTTACCAAGGCAAATTGTAATTACAGACAACCAGACGCTTGTTGTACACCGCACTCTGATCTCAAAGATACAAAACAAAACATAATTTCTTTTTCAATACAAACTGAAACTCAAAACGCCGTATTTCTACTCTAACTTATAGAATATATCTTTTCATTGAAGGGTCAAGGTTACAATGACATCTCAGGGCTATTATTATTATTATCTACAATTGTTATTGAAAGAGAGTTTCAAACATAAATGTTATTTATACGTTATACGCGAATTCAATCGGTTGAGTTTTGTTTTAATAATTCCATAATTTGTATTACAGATTCATTAATTTCTTCTATAAGCTGTTAGTGGCTTGTCTTTGTGTCGAGTCTTCCTCTACCTATACTACAGTCTATAACAGAACTCTCACGAGAACATTTTATGTAACCTGAACAAAGGCAAGTCTAATGTGCTTTACCCTTCTCCCGTTCCTCACACCCTCCTCACACCCCTCATCTGTAAGCACAATAACATATCGCTGGTTATGAAACGAGAGAAGACCGTTCGAAACAACTGTTAATGTTTGAGATTATTTTTCGTCATCAAAATGTTATAAATCTGATCAACTATTTTAGAGAACCTTTTCTTATTCATTTATTTTTTTGTCGAAATACTGCGAAGTGTGAAACATTTGACTACCGATTAATATATTATGTAAAAATGATGACGCAACAGTTACTGGACTCGTCTCTATATCCCTGCAGGAAGCTCCCTTTGATCATAACTTGAAACTACTGTGGATAAATTGCAATGACCTTTCAAGTTCGTCGAACGTTGGATACACCGCGGTTACGACAATAATTGGCCCGTAGTAATTAAAAGAATATTTATGGTGCGGTGTTGGAATGATTAAAACGATAGCCAAAGACCTTAGCTGTCTCAGTTTGAATTTTTTACGACAATCCTTCTTCAGATCTCCTTTGGACTCTGTCGCCTGATCTTAATTTAGTTTGCTTTGCTTATAAATCTTCCTGCTTTTTATTTCTGAAAGAAGGCACATAGGAGCGAAAGTTACAAGTGACCGTGAAGAACCAAGACAGAATCGTGATCAAGAGGTTATTTTTAAACTTGTTATCAAGCTCGAATCTTCCCTTTCTATTTGTAGCTGATTGAAAAAAAAATGTAAGAAATTTTGTTCACCCTCTCCCTTGTGAGGCTGACTAAGATAAGCTTGTAATATATTCAACAGAGAGGATAAGAAGAGGGCAAGTTGGTCCCGTTTCCAGAATCTGTCTATTCATTGCCATTCGGCTGGTCACATTACGCGGTTAGAGTATAGTATACAGGTTTGATCCGGGTCAAATTAAATGATGTTTTACATGATTTCACATTTTCATTAGTATGCTTTACGAGAGGCGCTGACTGCATACAGTGTGAACCTAAGGAAACACTGTATACCTAATAAATTAAAGTGTAATACTAGCATACAATGTAGAAGAAGTGCCAACCCTGATAGAATAAATATACATATGGACCAGGTAGAATATGAACGACCATGCATTAAAATGTAATACTAGAAAACACTATAGAATTACTATTTAATATTCAAAATTCTTCACAAATGTTGCATATGCATACATTTTGCTAATATCAACATGCTGCATATGCAACAGTATCTGAAGCGTCGATTCTGCAAGAACGCTTGAAGTAGTAATTGTGAATCATTGCCTAACAAAGACTCTTATGTAACGATGTATGAAGAGTCAGAAAGACGATCCCTTAACGTTTATAAAATAATTACTATAGATATGAGACTCCACGCTCCCTACTCGTGAAATCTATCTCATATTTTTATCAAGATCTGAGTATCAAAATTCCTCATTTATCTCATCTCTTTTCGCGCTGCATATTTTGATGATTTTTCAACAGTATATAATCCCCTAATTTTACTGTTCGTATATTGTCTACACCACAGATATAGATCAGTCGTTTCCATTATAATCATAAGGGACATTAACAATACCAAGGACTATCTGATTGGTTGTAGCAACAATGATGGTTTCGCCTGCCCGTTTATCGGTAGCGATAAATGGTTATAAACTTAACTATAAATTTAACTATATAGTACGGCAGATATCCAGGCTTCAAATCGTAACAACTCTGGTTGTACCCGAGCGTCTCTCTTCAGTACCTCGGAGGCTTGTGTTATGCGGATACCTTCATAAGTGTTTAATTCTGTAACACACACCGTATATATTTAAACTTAACATGATTTGTCATATTTATGACATTGTGGAAGGAAAGAATGGTTGGTATGTTCGTCAAGCTGATAGAGATGTCTTTGACGATTCTGAGAATCTTCATCTTAAGCCTTTCTGTTTCAGATGTGATTGTAAGAGAACAGGACAGATTATGCATACAAAGAATAAACTAACCTTAGTACTATCAGTAATGCCACGATAGTTTGATACACGGTGTCAATTTTACTGACAAGTCTTGAAGGGCAGTAGGTTAAAATACAAAGCTGTGAGTTGGAATGGCGAAAGGTTCCTCCAAGGGTATCGTTCCAATACAAATGCACTAAGATTACATCACCAAATGAACAGGTATTCCACTATAGACTTTGTTCGTTTGCTTTACTAATAAACAATGTAATGAACACAGACTAGTATACTAATACTGTGTTTCGCGGAACTAATACTGGCTATTAAAATTGATTGGTCATCAAAAATTGGTGGAGATGAGGGAAAATCTACATTCGTTGTACAACACCTCACTCAAAAACGAAAGGGAATTCAGCCTCTTAATTCTCACATCCTCAAAATAGGAAATATCTCACTGGCCATCTCTCTCACATAAATAGCATGTTCTGAATTGATGAATTTTCGAGATCATTTTAACATTGTTTTACAGCATTAATAGTGTATGATGTCATAATGAAGGATACAAGTTGACATTCATGTATTCAATCATACTCATTTATTCTGGTTCATGTAGGTTTATATTCGAGTACAATCATGTTCATTCATATCATACTATTAATACTCACGTATACTAACTGTGCACTGTGTGTTACTATTAATGAAGAATATTCCCTTTCTTCCTATTGCAATAATTTCATTATAATTATAATATAATATAATTCAACTATTGCATACTTTTAATCAGTAATAAATTGAAATTCTTCATCAAAACGGCTGATACCAAGGAAGACTGCATGGCTCATTGGATGACCTTAGTCAAAAGTTTTAGACTAAAAATGTGATACTCCAAGAAGAAAACAAAACGTAAAACAAATGGTTGATAAAGATATTCATATATTTATATAAAGATATTCAGCTTTACGTAAACTTAATAATTAGCATTGGAAGGCTCCTTTAAGGCTAAATTGTTGATGACGTCGGTTCAGCGGTGAGGACTTAAATGTTGAACGTTAACCGATTGTTTTATACACTCTATAATAACTCAACCAAAATATTATCTTTCAAGTTCATGTGAACAACAGAGTACCCTTGGACGGTACCATTTGTTCATGAAGGCTGATAGCAGTCTTTTTCAACATTTTTAGATTTGTGCCTAAAGTAATCATTTATCCCGAGATTGCGTGATGCTATTGTAGTATACAAGTCCTTGAGACTCTGAAAGACTTCTAAAACAACGACTTGCATTTATCACTGAGAGACAATCCATTATTTTAACCTTTTAATCAGCTAATGAGTGTTTGCTTCTAATGATATATCCGTGATAGGTTGTTTTAAGATTTATACTCAGTATAATTAACTGTGACAATCTGATATTTCTTTTTAGTTGTTTTATCCGAGCACAGCCTTTCTTTGCGATTGATGCAACAGCATGGAGCTCCGTAGAAGCTCAATGATATAAGTTCCCAGCATGATAGTTAGCTCCATGCCACAGCACCAGCATGGAGCTCCGTGGTAGCTCCATGCTAAGATCCCAGCTTGAGACTCTATCGTAGTTCCATGCTGAAGCAACAGCATGGAGCTCCGTAGAAGCTCAGTGCTACGATCCCAGCATGATAGTCTAGCTCCATGCTACAGCACCAGCATGGAGCTCCGTAGAAGCTCCGTGCTAAGATCTCAGCATGAGACTCTATATAGTAGCTCCATGTCCATGGTGGTTGGTCTGGAGTTAGACATGGTAGTAAGTATGTCATTATTCATGGTATGGTAGTAGGTATGATATTAGGTATATATGGTGTTACATATGGTGTAAGGCCTGGGGATTGGTCTGGTGTGAGATATGGTAATAGGTATGATATTAGGTATATATGGTGTTAGATATGGTAATAAGGAGGGTGTATGATAGATATGATGATTGGTCTTAAAAAATTTGGTTATGAATTAAATAAATATGCTATATCGATTAGCTGAATATATTATACAGGCAGTTCATTGTATCCTTCAGTGCTTATTGACTCGACGCATCTATATCAATATCTCTCATGAATTGACTCAAGACTGAACTAAATATTTCCTATTAGCTGTCTCCACCTCTCTCTCTCTCCACCTCTGGTCTACATTTTCTCCGTCCCTCGCCCTGCGACATTCTTGGTACCCCAGCAGATCATTTAAGAATAGATGTGCTTCGCGTGCTGGAATTTTGACCCATAATTCTTCCCCTTTCAATGTTTTGACAAGAGAATGTATAATTTATGAGAATTTTAAAGTTATTGAACATCTATGATTTCGTCAAGTCCCCCTGCTAGCTATGCTATCGTTTTGACACGTGTGTATGGTATGCTGGGTATCTTTCCCTTCATTCCTGTCTATCTTCTACGTATGAATGAACAAATCAGATAAATCGACCATTTGGAAAAGAGGGTTCCTCTTTACAAACTCTTAATGATAAGACAAAGCGTTGATAGGTTATGTTTCCTAAAGTAGTTTCCCGGATGTCGTTAAGTATAGTTAAACTACATACCATATCAGTGTGGAATGAGTACATCTTAAGTGAGGCGAAAGATTTAAAAATATCTTTATAAACATGATACGACTGCAATGTGAAAGGGTGATGATACTGTACAGATCACAGAAAACATCCAGTAATTACACATCTAATTGTATCTGGTCAGTAGTTTTAATGACTCATCAAGGTTAAGAAATTAATCCCGGGAATCCCCTTCTACCCCCCCCCCCCTCCTCCCCCACACACACAATGACGTCATTTAATATTTAAAGCTGCAGACTTCATGATTTACTTGGTTGCATTTAATAACAGTATATCCCACATCCAACCAAATTAACACTAGGCACTGTAGTTCAATATTCTGTACGAACAGTATGAAATTGAGCTTCTTGTTAAAGAAGGTGCAGCAGACAGGGTCACACAGGGTTACATTAGCCTCAGAAGTTAATAAATGTGACCCAATTAATGTGTCTTAAAATCACACAAAGTCTTAGGCTAGGCTAGGTGCTATTTCTGCTGACATTTTGGGCCCAGAGAGAAGTATAAGTCAATTTTGTTAAAAGGATGAAATGCACACTTCATTTTGACTTGTCTTAAGTATTCATCTTTAGAAGACTATCTTTGCAGGTGGGCTAAGGTGCATGGTGAATATAACGCAATGCAAGCATATATGTTACCGCTTACACAGTTTATACAATGCAGGTGCATAATGAATATTCATCATGCTAATAATACTGTAGGTAGGCTACATATGTTATGACTTTGTGTTAAATCTAAACTGACCGTTCATCTTTCTTTAGAAACATTCGTTGTGACATTCATGTAACAACATATTTGCGTTGAGTTGAAGCATTCTCCCATCCAACTATTGCATGGGTATAAGTAACACAATGTGCTTTTTAAAATTTTAATATGCTAAGGTCTCATTCTAGATTGTCATGGGCTGTCTAGGTTGCCCATACATTAATACTATCAATCTGCCATTGAGTTAAGATTTCGTGACGTCACATTAGATCTGGGTCTCTCTATGTAAGATATACGAGATGCAATAAACCTATTCTGACTATCTGATCACGTGATCACGTGGATAACATGTTGGTTATTCGGCAGCGAGAAACCCATTTCAATCTATAGTTTTTTATGATAACTTTTTTTTCAAATAGAAAACTAACATTAATCGATTAGCTTATATGTTTAAATCTATGAGAATAAGAGCCTTTATATGCTTTAAGTACTGAAGACGGCCCTTACCTGGTAAAATCACCGCTAGATGGAATCTTTCTGTACATGTCAGTCCAATTTATAGAAAGACGCGTCGTCTCCTGAAATCCAATTAAATATAATAATAATCATTTCTCTAATGGCTTCGCATACTACTATTCAATTTCATTTCACAGTTTAAGTGTTATGAATACTTCTTTGTAATACACTATCATTATTAAATGTTCTTTTAGTTCCTTCCAAACATTCATTTCCTTCGGAATTGGTGTCATTGATGGTTGGGGGTTAGGTTTGAGTAATACCCTGCCGTGACCCCCGGGTGTGCGTAACCTTTGATTAACCTCTTAACACGGATCGATCAATCTCGGCCAAACTGATGAAGTTAAAGAGCTTCGGTGCTTTTAAGACCTAAATTCAGCTGTCTTCATTTTTATTCAAAGATATTCCTAAGAACTATATCCCATTTGTTTATAGCATTATAGCCTTCACATGTGAATATTACTTTAAAAATAACAACTTTTACCTACATTTTTGTTTATAGTGAGTGACACTATACCTCAGTCTTACATCACCTAAACATTCAAATTTGCATATCAAATTTGGAAGGAATGTAGTTATATTTGTAGCAAGTGACTTGTACTTATGTTTTATCTTCATCTAGGCCTGCGAGAGGACAGTGGCATGAGGCATACAGAGTTCCTTTACGAACTTACTCCAAGATCTTCGTGATCTTCTTTAGAATAAACTCCCTCCCTCTGTAAATGCACATGACAGTCGACTGAAAGTCGATCCCTGGGCCACATTCCCTCCTTATTAAAATCATGCATCCGCCCTGATACATACACTCACTATACAGTGTGTTAACATACTGACATTTATGTAGGGATAGAAAGGAAATCCATGCTTTTATTAAATGTCTGGACATAATTTGCAAGGAGTCGGTGAAATCTGATTTGCATTTAGCGAGGAGGGTAATCTTGGGGAAGGACTCCTTAAATGCCTAATTTGTGATGAGATAGATTCTTCGGAAAAAGGCGTTATCCTATTTTTAAACAGACCGATCCGTGTAAGCGATAAGTATCCACTGATTAAATGGTTAAGTCAACCCTTTCATGGCATTTATTACAGTTCAGATACTTAAAGAGGAGTTAATAATCAGGCGGCAGCTATAATTGAGTCAGGGGCGAATCCAGGTTCACTATAATCAAAAGTAAAGATAGGCAAACTTCGGTCGGTTAATATAGGTGAAGATTTCAACTGCAGCATGCTTGTGAGTTCTTTGTATCATTTCATAAAGATCCTTGTCACTTTCTCACTGGCAACAATAGTATCTTTTGTAATCAGGGGGTACATGAAATAACTTTCGAAGGACTCGTACCCACATAAACACACTACTAATCTTTATGAAAATTATAACAAACACCGCCACGCTGTGTTATAGTTTCAGTGAACACTGTATGCACTATATACCAATGTATTGCTGGTAAATTAACATACGTTCCTAGGATATTGCTTGAAAGAACGAATATAATGAACAGATGCTGAGAGATGTATTGGGGAAAAACTTAATAGATATCGTGGTATTGTATACACTGATTTATTATTAGTATTTCGGGTTTGGTTTCATTTGTTAATAATTGTATAATATATAACCTTTAAGGTACAGCTTGCCACTAAAGAAGGGAACTGTAGGAGCCTTAAAGTTGGATTATATCGTCAAAATATCTTTAAGACATTGTCGCGAACAAAAGTAGATGGCTATGTTTACAACTATGGCACGGAGCGCGATCTATGAGATGTATTCATTTATTTTACTTATGTTTACATCATCCCACCCCTTTAATTTAATCGCCACCTCGTGCCCTCTTTACATATCCTACATGAGCGATAACGTTGCTTGACACATCATATTGTCTTACCCATTGCGTTTATCATTCAAGACTATTTGCTTTAGCTACTGTCCTGCTGAGCCCATGTCAAAGGTTATATATACGTTTGCTCCTGCTACTAAATTAGATCTTAAAAATAGGAACGATGGATTTTCATATAATGACTAAGGAGTAATAAGGACTGAATATAACAACGGGCGAAGTTACTAGATTAAGTAGGTCAAGAAGAAACCCGCATGAGTCGTCAAGCTATTAGTCTGGATGTATTCCTGTTACATACACTCATGGTAATAACTTCATAATGATTCAGTTAAACGAGTGAAACACCGACTCCTTATTTGAAGGAGAGACTAATGCAACCATCATTATAGGCCTAAATGTGGAACATATATGCTCAGGATGTACAGCTTACCCAAACAGATACGGAAAATTATATTCAATTTGAGAGATGTCACGGTTTAAGTGGAAATGACTGGACTCTCTCTCTCTCTCTCTTTCAAAAATACTCTGAAGTCTTTCATTTGACCTTTTATGTCGATTAATTTCATATAACAACAACTGTTTTATTTAGAAAGGAAGTTAAAGGTTTCACCTCTCATAGTAAGTGCCCTACATCATACATTTACTCAAACTTCAAACCATAACATCTTCCAAACGGAGCAACATTTTTCTGAGCTTCTTGAAATGGTTTGTACGAGACAATTCTAATTTCTACATTCAAAGGATAATAATTAGCTGAAATATACATTTTTATGAAGCAATTCCCTACATTTACGTTTCAAATAAAGACATTCTCTCTCGTCCTCGTCATATGTGCTTCTTGTATAAGAGTCTGATAAAAGTCTCATAAATGTAGACAAATAGTTCACACAACATAACCTCCTGTTTTATTGAGTAACAAAACTTGTCGAACTACAATTTCAGCGAAAGAAACGTAAGCAGAAGTATTCATGTATGTATATATATATATATACAGCTCTAGCAATCTGAAGGTAACTATATGTATGTGAAGGATATAGTCAGATCACGTGACCTATTCATCGTTAATTCTCTTGCAGTGTATGGAGCAGAGAGCGATACATAAGTATATATATTATTACTTTCTGACTCGTTTGATGTATTACACGATTGGAAGAAACATGTACGTAAAATCGAGTCGTTACTTGATAAAGTTGGAAGTATGTCACGGGTACAGCAGAATCAAGTCGTAACTTGATAGATCTAACGTTGAAAGTATGTCACGGGTACAATCGTAAAGATTTCAACCTTTCCGAAAAACAAAAATAATTTGAGATTAAAACTGAAGTTTCGATGGATGTTGGGGCGGTCTTGCTAAAAAAGAAATAGGTTTCATTTTTATTCGTTCAATATACTATTTAACATTTCAAAGGAAAAAAATAGAAAATTTATCATTGGTGTTGATCATTTCAACATTGCAATTCCCTTGGTTGTTTTGATTTTTGCCGTAGATGTGTACTCCTAATCAGAAGGGTGTGATACTAAAATAAATATTTAAAGATTGCCTTCAGATGTTTCCCCTAGCGTATAGCAGAAGTAGGACACTGATCTAACTTTCGCTGAGAGCTCAGTAACCAGGAATAAAAACTTCTCTCTTTTTTTCTTTATTATTCTTTTTTCATATTGACTTATTTTTACTTCACGAGTTTTTCGTTTTACGTCGTATCATATACGGGATGACACCCACACACCCACAAATATATATAAATAAATAAATATATATATATATATATATATGGGCCTTTACACAGTAAACCAACACGAAAATCAACACATGCAGTTTTCAGTATTGAAATTGGTATTTTCTTTGTTCTATTAGGATGA
>JAIPMN010008873.1:0-19779 GCA_020650975.1 Apostichopus californicus | reverse complement strand
TCCCCCCCCCCCCTTTCACTCCTCTTCTCATAGCTCTCTTCCACCCTTTTTCTCCACACCTTTCTGTCTTTGTCCTTCTCCAGTTTATTCCCTATCCCCTTCCCTTAATCCTCTCATTGTCCCTCCACTGTTTATCTCCTACCTCTCCTCATCCCTGTTGGTTTCTTTCTTTCTTCTCTCCATCCCTTGTCTACTTATCCCCTTACATCCATCTATTTGTGTTCACCATGCTCAGTAACCTGTCTGTATTTTGTGCGTGTTTTTGTCCCTTGTGTTACTGTTACTTGTCATTTAGCCTTTGAAGAAGATCCTGCTAGGATCGAAACGTCAGGCCAACTTACTTTTACACAATTAATTTTCTAAAAGTGCCGGAGAAAATTACAGTGGCTGGAGCAAGGGGCTAGACAAAATCAAAATCTCTCTTTTACCTAGACTGAGCAATGTGCAAATTAGGCAAGTCAGGTGCTAAAGCCTAAGGGCTTAAAAGCCCCATACATCAAGTAGTGCAACATTGTGGGCTGGTTCTTCTTTTTTTATTCGCAGCCTGGGTTGAAATCTTTCACAGGGCCCAATTTGGCCAGTGGACCACATATTGAGAAACCCTGGTTTGTAACATGATGGTGACTGATTCATTCTCCTTTGTTTGAGCTGAATGAATAGATGCAAAAGGAACACAACAAAAGCAAACCAAACATTTACCAACAAAAGCCAAGTATTTATCAAAATGCTTCAATCGAAGCTATTTTTCTTATTCACATTCAAGATGTTTCATGCATGAATTGAAAGATACAATGACTTAATCACTCAAATTTAAGTAAGTCAAACAGGTTGAAAAGAGACAGTTTGACTATTTCAAACTAAATATGGTTGGGATCGACGAGCTGGTAATAATAATCAGGGATGAGCCCTGATTATTTTTTATCAGGGATGGGGTAAAAAAAATAACGGAACTTTGCAAAAAGTGCGGTATAGGTTCCAGTTTGCGTATGCTACAGTGTGTTAGGATAAAAGTTTTTGTCCCCGTGGTAGAAAAGATATCACGGATATTCCGCGAATTCGCGGAAAAAGCTCATGCCTGAATAATGGTAGTTCTCTGTCAATTTCAGGATAACATGAACTTGTTCTCTGTTTTCACTTTAGTCTGAAGCTGAGGAAGCATTGAAATATGAGGAGGCACTCTAACTTTAATGCATAGGAAGTAGTAGTGTTTTGTAAAGTCCCGTTAACATATTTATTCTTCAATGTGTTATTACACCGATCACGACAAGAAATGTACGATGCTTAAAAAAAAAAAACTCTGCCTTTGAAATATTTTTCCCCTCCATCTCATTTTATTTTTTTTTATTTCCTCAGGGGAATATATTTTGATCCAATTAAAATCTGAGGTGAATCGAAATAGGTCGACAACAACATGAATAGCAAAAAATATTGAAGCCGGGCTATAGGTAATGCATACAGTTAAGTGATGAGAACATGTTTTTCCCATATATCATCTTCCAGCTATGCTTAATTACGTTTCATGCGCACCCTTTCATCTGCTTGTCTCATGTAAGAAGTCAATGGTACTTTCATTCACTACACATACTAGTCATCCAAGTGAAAGAATTCAGTTTGGTAAATGAGTTTAAGGCCATATGTTGACTATGATTTAGATAATTTCAAAGAGTTATCAATGTATCTTTACATTTTTTCATTCCCTAACAATGAAAATCTGCAAAGTCATTTGAAGTGGAAAATTACGGATTAGTTTTGAGAATTGTAAAACTTTCAGGATTTGAAACGTTGGAACGTGGGTGTTATTCGAAGAAAAGAAAAAGAGATATGCAACAAAAAATCTGTTATGGTAGCCAGATAAAATGAATTATAAGCTATAACACCAATCAGCTGTCTCTGTACATTAGCTTGTTGTGGCTTAGCATATAAAATAGAGGCCTTCGAGGCTCAAAATATTCTGTCAAAAGTGATAGAGAGTTGTAGGCCAGCACAAAGTGTTGTAGGCAAACGTTAAGTGTTGTAGGCAAACACAAAGTGTTGGCTAGCACAAAGTGTGTTGTAGGCCAGTGCAAGTGTTGTAGGCAAGGACAAAATGTTGTAGGCCAGTACAAAGTGTTGGCCTTGGCTAACATAAAGTGTTGTGGGTCAGCACAAAATGTTGTAGGCCAGTACAAAGTGTTGTAGGCCAGCGCAAAGTGTTGTAGGCCAGTACAAAGTGTTGTCGGCCAGCATAAAATGTTGTAGGCCAGCATAAAATGTTGTAGGCCAGCATAAAATGTTGTAGGCCAACACTGTAGGCCAACAGTGTTGTACGTGTTAATGCTTGTGTCTCAAATCAACAGGTTTTCTGTTGGTTCAAGCCTCTGTTGTGATATTAATACAATCAACTAAACTCTATCATTTGCTTTAATTTGTATTTACTAGTAGGGAGATGTTTTTCTGTCATGCTTCATCATAAACATAATGGTATTTAAGTCTTGAATTTATAATAATAATCATAAATAAGTTCTTAATATAGCGCCAAATACCAAAAGGCCTCTAGGCGCTTTACAAACCCTAAGACAAATAAAAAAAAATGAAAAAGAGACAGAGAAATCAAAGGAATAAATAGTCTACATAACACAAAAACGAAAATTAAACAGTATGTAAAATAATGTTCACTCTAATAATATCACTCTAAGATCATATCATACACAGCTTCAGGATGTCTGCATAGCGAAGATTATTTTATCAGATCGGAAACATTTTGACTTTTCCACGGACAACAAAAGACGAAAGAATTGATATAGAAGTAAAAAATATATTCTTGGTGTGATGGATTGAAAGGGGGAAGGGTATCAGGGGGAAGGGGATCAAAGGAGGGGGATTCTCAACTTTTCCATTTACCATCAGACAGTCTGTTTCTCTTCAACTGTATTCCTATGCTTGTGAGACATTAGTGTATATATTATATAGGTCTTGTTAGAAATTAGTTAGAAATTGTCATCGTTACTAACTGGTGTAAGCTAATTATCAGATGAGTGCACTGTTTGGGGCATGGGAAGAAGAGGGGGGGAGGAGGGGGTTAGCAAGATCATTTTTGTGCAAAACTTTCCACTAAGTTACTTGTGATAATCTTGTGGGTTGAGAATTGGCATATGAATGGGTTGGCTGTAGTAATTGTTATGAACCTTATCAACCAGTCGCCGGAAACAGAAAACATTTCAGATTTGTTTGTTTGATTGTTTACATACCTGAGTTTCGTTGAGAGACAACTTGTAAATGTCTCGTACAACATGCAGCCTCTGAGAATCCATCACAAAATGAAGCAAGGTCATTAAACCGAGGAAGCCACAGGCCCTTAAATCTGTAGCTGGATCAGTACCTGGAGGAGACGACCAAAGTAAAATATTAAAAGAAGATTTAAAGCAATTCTGACTCACTCGCCACGGGTGGTAAAATATGTCATCTATGGTATGTCATCTCCGATACAACTGTGACTTTAATCTGAACCCTAACGGCTATAAAGCTATAAAAAGAATGCTCAAATCCAGATTTATCGAAAAATAGGAAACTGATCATAAAATAAAATATGTCATCTATGGTATGTCATCTCCGGTACAACTGTGACTTTTATCTGAACCCCTAACGGCTATAAAGCTATAAAAAGAATGCTCAAATCCAGATTTATCGAAAAATAGGAAAACTGATCATAATATGAAAGCAGGTCATGCATTTTCTCTTTTCCCTTTTTTTTTTTCTTCTTTTTTTTTAAGGGGGGGGGGGTAATTTTGATGACTAAGAATTACGAATATAGTTTTCATAAAAATATCAAAGCTTGCAGACTAATTATTCTCTTTTGCCTGTTCAATTAATACAAAAGAATATCAAATTGTTATGCAAGGATGGCTATAGGCATGAACTAAACTTCGATATGTTACAGACTGTCAAAGGGTAATTTCAATCAGTGCAGGTTACTTTTCCACACCACTTATAGTTTAAACATGCGGTGTTCATTTATTAAGAAGCTGGTCGGCAAAGTCAATTCCTTTGTCCCTTTGTTGCCCTGTTTGTTTGGCATTTAAACTTTGAAACAATAATAATAACAAAGACAATATATAAAAGTGATGTAGATGGTAAATTGGCAACTTTTGGAAAGTACATTTAACTTTTCAATTTTAAACATACTAAAACAAAATCTTACACCTTCATTTGGTAAGTAAATGGTTATTGCAAGCTTTCTTCAGTTGCCCACATAGTCACAACAACATTGTTAGATATATACCAAAACAGACGCATTTTTCCACAGATTTGCTAACATAGAACAAACAAGTACTCTTTGCCCAAACCAGGCAAAACTTTTGTGTTGCCCATTTTAGTTGAGGGCTCTGAATTCAGTCTTATAAAACTACTATGGTTTCTTCTGTGTACATAATCTGCTGTACATTAGTGCACTTGTAAAGCAATTTACCCATTTTTTGCCAATAATTCTGTGATGCAATACCTGCTACATTATCCCCTGCCGTATCTAAGAATATATTTATGTTGCTATGGTAAATCAACATTTGGTGACAATCATTGTTTCTTGCAAGTTTGCATGAAGCTGAGAAAGGTATTTATTCACTGAATTTTGGTAGCACATCAAAGCAAAGCTTTAATATTCTTCTGCTTCCCAATACTCCCTCCAAAGATTATTATTACTTTGATATATTAGTTGCTAAATACATAACTGTTATTTTTGAAGGTGTAACAACTCTATTCCAGAATTTTGTACAACCCTAATGAGCCAGATAACTTTTTGAACTTCTTGTCGATGCATAATAACAGTTAAGTCTAGATTGAAAACAAGACCCAGGTTCATTTGGTCTCGTTCTCAATAAACCACGATCTATTTAAAGACACTCTAGTCATAACCTTTGGTGAAGGTCTACTTCAGAGCATATGCCCCATATATGACTTTAAATAGTTGAGAAAAGATTTGCAGAGATATGCATCATCCAATCAGGCCATTAACCTTTTCCAAATGAGGTTTGTATTTCGATACGAAAAGCGTTAAATCTATCTAGGACAGCTTCACATTCAAGCAAGTTACTGATTCTGCACGAAGGTAGTTAGATATATTAATACTACATTGTATTTACTTACATTAAATGTCAAAATTGGCAAGGCTGTTGGACTTCCATAGACAGATTTAGGGAGCAAGGGAGAACTGATAATCACTACTTCTATCAAAATTAACACAGTTTTGATGTAGTTTTCATTTCCATAAATAACCGTCTTGTTTTGCTTTTATCTTTTCTGTTTTTTATCACTCCATTATCATTGTTTATTTCATGTTCTACTAGTGATAAGATGATCGGAAACGTCTCTTATGAGGTACTTCTCTTTAAGGTTATCAAGTTCAGAAATGAAGGGCAAAAGATGCAGTGTTAACAACAGGGAAGAGCTTGGGGTAAAAGAAAATCACGCAAAAATTGCGGTATAGGCTCCATTTTGCGTATGCTACAGTGTGTTAGGATAATATTTTTTGTCCTTGAGGTAGAAAGAAATCACGGATATTCCGCGAATTCGCAGGAAAAGCTCATGCCTGTAACAAGCCGACTTGGAAATCATAGACCACTTGAAAGGCTAGAATGGGATTCAAGCAATTTCATATTTTCCCCTCTCATTTCTATTTAAGCACATATTTAACATTTCTATTGACAGGGCTTCATGTTTCATTGGTAAACTTAACAGCCTGCTCTTAAAACTTACTAGGACACAGTATCTCTTCAACAATAGTGGAGTTTTGCTTGAAGAAATGTACTGTTTTTTTTTATCTACCAGGTGGACTTCTTATCCTCTAACTAATCAGCTTGCTTCCATCCAAGAAGCAGTCTGCTAGTTTCTCATTAGGAAGCAATGAATTTAGGTACAACTTATAGCTTTTGATATGTCATAGGGCTATCCAAAAGAGTGAATATAGCCCCAATTCTATACCTATTCCAAGATAACCACCACTAATAACATATTACATGAATGCTGTTAAGGGACTCTTATTCCAGGCAAAAATGTTCATTATGTTAATCCATTAATTATTAAATAAATTCCTATAGAAACTCAACCATGTACATCCATGCAAACAACAGAGCAGTCTAGGTGGATATTCAACACCATTCGTCACTGACAACTTTATAGTAGTGTTAAACATGTAAATATTTTGAGGCAATAACGTTGTATGCTTCTTTTAGAGTTTGCAATTGCTTCTTCTGAGCTGACCAAATGGTCTGTGTGTATAAAGCATCAGTAGTCAACACATTTTTATTTTGATGAACCAGTGAAGTTTTAAACATAAGAGGGATAAAAGGGGGCAAAAAAAGAAATCCCACCTTGGAAACCGATTTGTTCCCAATGATCTCCAAAGCGAGGACAGTCGATGTTACTGCCTGTCAGCTGTCTGTAAAGGGTCTGAAGGACTCTCTTATGAATGGCTTCATTGTCATCTAAGGGACCTGTCAGAGGAGAAAAAGGGGGGGGGGAATGCCAAGAAAATGAATATATTCACTAAGGAGATGAGAGATTAAATTATTATTTCACTGGGTAGAGAAAATATTAAATGAACATGTCACTGTCTGGGTAGAGAGGAGATTTATACTCATCGAAGAAGCAGATTTTCAAAAATCAAAACATCAACGGAAAATGCAACAACTCATGTTTTAACAACTAATCTTGAAATATGCTCAACGCTGTTTGGCACTCAAGAATTAACATACCAAGGTTGACCTGTCAAAGAAAGATAGGAGGGATATGGGGGGGGGGGGGCAGAGGNATATGGGGGGGGGGGGGCAGAGGAGGGGATAATCACTTAAGTTAGCTAGTGCTACTGCAGACATTCATACAGTAGGCTTTCATGATCATTCAATGACAAAAATGGACAGCCAAGAGTAGTAAAAAAAAATGTTTCATAATAAAGAGTGTCATCATAATGTTAAATGTAAAATCAAACAATAAAGTCACATACACTGAGCTATAGCAAAGACCAAATTTCTCTCCTCAAGTAAGGCGCGATTCATTTTAGGAGGCCCAAAGAGGGCGTGCTTCAGAGCTGAAAATCCAGACCTTGGAATAGTGGGCTTAATTTTCTCCTGGGAGCAAAAAAAAGAAAAAAGAAAAAAGGGTTATGGGTAAATTTGATCCAGTCGCCAAACACGATGATATTCAACTCAAAGTCTGTGATATTATGACAACTGACTAAAATGACTCAATTTAAGATTGGAGATCACAGTAGACTCTTCCATTTTATTTTATATTATTAATTTATGTATTTGCAATATTAAAGCTATGAAAACAACAACATGGATGAATGGCAAGTTCATCGATTCAACAGTTCTTCAAGAAAACAAAGAGACAAATGTAACGGTCTTGTCTCTCCGACGGTAGGTTACACTAACCAGTAGTAACGACAGACTTAGAGGAAATCAGACTTTTTCCAAATTTTGGACCGAACAGTTGTTTCCTTTTACTTTTAAATTAACCAAAACTTAGAAAACAAAGGAGGTTTTAATAACTACTCACAAGATATATCTGCATGTCCTCCCTCTGGAAATGAGCCAAGGCTTCGTTGAATGAGATTAACGGGGTGGCAATGATTTGGGAATGTTTACCTGTGTATTAAACAGAGATGAGAAAATATGATATTGGTTTGATACAAAAGAACATTTAAGTGCAGAATATTAAACAGTTGTCACTGTAGAATGTGCGCAACTGTCGAAATTGATCAGAAAAAAAAATGTGACATAAAAACCAGTCTTGAGATGGGTATTTAAACCAACTGCCAGAGAAGACACAGAGACCATTTTACTGCTGTGTCTTGGATGATTGGTAAACAAAGAGATCAAAATAACCGTTGAAAGGTTTCCGGGGGAGGGGGAGTAGGAGGGGGCAAGGACAGCACAGCAGCCAAGACCTACAATATTTTTTTGTCACTTCTAAAATTGATGTTGTGGACATTTTATTACCACTTTTTTTGCTCACTGAGAAATTGTTTTTTACTGCAGATGATCTGTACATTACTACATAAACCAGATTTTTAAGAAGATTTTAAAATAAATTACCATTCACATTGATCAACTTTTTAATCCCAAAGTAGTTCAAATTATGTCCAAATTGGTGGAGCATATTAATGATGGTTATTTTTTTATCATTTTTCTTTCTGTGCTCTTTCTTCTCTATTGCCTGCAAAGTATGAACATTTTGTAACCTAGCACTAACGTTTCCCAAGCGGCTATGTAAGGTAGTCAAAGTATCCTAAGTGGGATAACAAACTCTCTGTCTTTTGGCTTCTGCCTAAGGTTCTTAGACAAGGTTTTTTAAACATCACAACTATGACAATCCAAATATACGGTTAGAGTCTTGCATTCTGTTCCGGTAATTCCAAATCACCCTTTGAAAAGGGACTCACTCTACACTGTACCACCACTCGACCTGACTCAACTGTCGTTTCGTGGAAAATCTTTAATCGTGAAGACTAATAGCTCTACGACTGATCGGCGCACACAAAGACTGTCTACTGTTAATGACAGGAGCTTGTTTAGGTCACATGCAAATTTATGAGCCTGTGATTGGCTATATTTGTTAAACCTGTACAGTTTCAGCCGTGAACCCCTGCTTACTGCAAAGACTGCCAGTCTGGAAAATGCTACATGATCAGTTTTTCCTGAATCATGATCAATCGTAGTCTTAAACACATGCACAACTGCCGACCATCCACCATTTTCCACTTTACGGCACTCAAGTTGCGTTGGGTCGTGATAATATTATCCTTAAAGACACTCTAACGGTGAAACAGAACTAGCGTTACTTCATAATACCAAAACATCTTAAATGGACTAAGAACGTTAAGCAACACATAGCATCATTTTACACAGCAATACCAACTGACTGCAATCTCAGACAATACTCGGTCACACGAACGTTTTGCAAACTTGTGAATACCACACAAACACAACTATCCACGGAGAAATACTTCAACTCAATTCATTTGCATGTTCATATATCTCCGCTATTTGGAAGGAGCGGGTCTGTGGAGGCAGCAGGGGTTGGGGTGGGGGGAAGGGAGGGGAGTACAGTTTATAAATAATCACTTTCATTTAAACTTTTCTTGATTCTGTGACAAGTTCTCGCACAAGACCTGAATGGTCAAAAAATATGACTTATGATATGATTCATTAACCCAAGTGCATACTGCTTCACCCAAAGCTCAGAGTGAGGTAAGGTGATACAGATGCGAACATATATACCAATCTGACATCAGGGCATGTCAATAGGAAAATAAAGTACTGGGAAAATTTGCTCTTAAAGGGATATTCCAACCAAAAAATGAAAAACACCAACTTGTCAAAAACTATATCTTTGATCATACAAAATGCTATAAGGACATGGCTTGCACCTTAAGATGCAGAAAATTTCAAGCTTTTTTATTCTTCTGCGACGGGCATATCTCGTTTCTTTCATAGCATCTTTGATTGTGACTCACTGGGTGATTTACTCAATGTCATTTCTGATTCCATATAAGAAAGAATATTAGAAGAAAACTTTTTGGATTTATTTCACGATTTACTCGTCAACCTCCTATCAATGGAGATCATGTCAAAGTATGGGCAAGGGTTCTAAGAAGTTCAACTACCGAATCTACATCTGGCATGCAAACATAACATCACGATATGGCTCAATTTCTATTTTTGAATCACATCTTCTGCTTTTTAAATTTAGGAAATGATAAAGAAAACATCTCCAAAAAACCTCTTGTTCACAAAAAAAAAAAAAAGAGAGAAGAAAAAAGGTTGTTCTGGATAGCAGCTTTAATTACCCAATAAGGAACGTATGTACTAGGATAAAAATGTGCAAAACTAGTGGAATTTCAAAGAGGTATTTGCAAAGAAACAAACACAACAACAATGGTGTGACACAAAGCACAGCAAGACAATTGAATGGCAAGATAGGGTGAAAAATTGGTGAGAGGTATGATTGATTTCTGCACAATGAAAAAAAAAACCAGAAGATAAAAACTGAGCAAAAGAGGGTGATTTACATGTATTTGAGAACCAAGAGCAGGACAGGGCACATTTGTTGTGAAGGCAATGACATCAAAATGCAAAGTACTGCTTCAAAGGTATTTTCCAACAAAAACAATATTGCGCTATGATTTTATGTTATTCTTAGCAAGGGAAAAAAATAGTTTAAAAGTGCAAATTTTTAGAAAAATTTATATTTCCCCTTTTCTTAATAAATTTTGTAAGAATCATATTCTTGATAAATATTATGATATCACAGCAATGTATCTGTCACGATGCTCCTCCATGCAGTGAGTAGCATCTGCTTGAATCTGTGACATTAACATCTGAGATATAACAACAGTTTTATATCAGAAAGGGAATTTTGGTTAATTTTTTGGCTGAGAAGCTTATACAATATAGTGATATTTTAAGTGAGTGGCATCTCACACTTTGATGGCATCCTGATCAGGTTTGTTGGACACATCATGATGTTCTAACACTACCGAACATACACTAATGACTTGGACAGTACTTAAAGGTGAAAACAATGATGGGTGGTGTTGTACAATACCTGGAGTTGACACTAATCCTTCTTTTGAAAGTTAAAAATAGAAAACGAAAAAATTTAGTGAATAAAAATTAAAATCCAGGTGCAAAAGAATCGTCTTGTACATGATAAACAAAACATATGTGTGCTAAATTACAGTCTTTGGAGATCAAAAGAAACAGATGAAATTTTCCCAAGATGTTAAGTAAATTCACTTTGTATCTAAATATATAGATATTTTTGGGGCTTTGTCTGAGACACTAACATAAGCAACTAGCATGTATTGCAAACTAGGCCTTCTGTTAGGTTAGATGGAATACTTTAGGTGTAAAATTCATTAGCCAAGATAATAGTGTAACTGCCTATCACCTATGGGTATTTTATGGGTTTGTTATTGTATTTCTTTGATATTTCACAAAATAGATTTTAATTGTATTGCATTAGAAAAAAAATACTCAATGATATTTAAAGCCTTAAATCAGTATTTTCAATTATGAACAAAAGAAATTTTGGGATTGTTTCAAAACCTCATAGGATCCTGCAACAAGTGAAATCGGCATTGGCCACATATTTGCAATATCAGCAGCATTTCGGTTTCAGGAAAGTTTAGCCACGTTGCCGATAATGGCAAACCGATATTGAAAAGTTTTTCAAAGCAAAGCCACTTCTTGTTACTTGCGATGTTTTATTTATTCTGTTCTGAAAAACCCATTTCTTTAGCCTCAGTTTCGATTTCGACTAATAGCCGGTGGTCAATTTGCCAATCAGAATGGTCAAAGAAACATGACGCAAGTTCTGAAAAGTATTTACCGATAACGATCTGTAAACAGACCAGTCAGGCTTACATTACATACATAGCAGCCTTTGTCACGCATATATGTAAATTTCACCAGTCTAGCCGCTGTATTATACAAGTGAACACAACATAATTAAACCTGAACATACCTGCTGACACCTTTGTTGCCCTTGCAAATATTCTTGGCAAGAATCCAAGAAACTTTTTGCACAATCAGAGTTGTAAACATGGCATATTCAGATCTAAGTACAATGCACTGCAGTCAAACCCAATGTCAGAAGTAACTTATGTGACATGGAAAACATTTGATAAAACTATGTGTATAACTACAGGTAGTAGCCAATCACACTTAACTTACACAGAGCTTCTGAGGGGCCCGCTGAGAATATAAGTTAAACCACGTGAAAACCCCCCAGTGGTAGGAATATGATCAGTCATTTAATAAGAGATAGGACTAGTGTTATAGAATATGCCAATATTTCTTTCACTAATTTACTAACGGGATTCCGCAAATGAGTGTTATATAAGTGATTACTGTTTGTGAGTTGTGCAAAATGATAATGATTTATGATAGCCAATTATCATTTTGATACTTATATGGATTAATGCATGACTTAAAGTACGATTTGACCTTCATTCTGGTTGTCTTAAGATATCGGGATTAGAATATCAGATATCGGCCGAAGCCGATATTGGCACAAGAGTACCTGCAATGGCATGGAGAGGTCAACATTTCTAACAACCACCTCCACAAGTTTAAGTTTGGGGCACAATTTCTATTATATAAATATGCTCAGTTATCAACATTTCCAAGCAGTGTAGGTAAGCACAATAGCATATTTGCATAACAGTTACCATGGCCACTCATAAAAAAATCATTTGAGAATGATTGTCTGTGATGTAAAGATAAGACTTTGGATTTCAAACAATGATATTGTGTTTGGAGGAGTTGCAATGTTTACAACATTTCTTACAAATGGGAAAATAATCATGACAGTTAAGTGCATAGCAGCTCTGTCTGCAACCTTGTAAGGAATGACACAATTAAAGTTTTCGGCATTTCGGGCGCAACCCATTAATCGTCGAAAAAGGAATATAGACGAAAGCCTGCAGGCTGTTGCTAAGTGTATTATTACGGTACCCCCACAGTATCCATGGGTAATTGTGTAACCGTAATTGACCATTTTCAAACCGCTTCAAAAGGAGGTTATATCATACCTGGCTGGATGGTTTCAACAGCATCCCATTCGGCTTTAGCTTTACTGAGTTTATCGTTAGGATCGAGTAGGTGGTTGCCATCTTCGACAGCTTCCTCCTTGTCAACCTCGGTCGTACCCTCTTCTCGGATAGCTTCGAAAGAGGGAGGGGGATCGTTGCTGGTGACCGTGACGGTCTCGGAAACTTTGGAATAGGAGGACGACTCCTTGTGGGAATGATTCTATAGGTGGGAGAAAGTTAGAGAGTTTAAAATGAAAGAAAACAAAACCGTTTTTACAGTTGATATGAACTTTTCTTTTCCAAAGTAAAGAAAAATGAACTTATACTCAGTTTTTTAAGTCAAAACTTCTGTGAAACGCATTTTAACTTCAAATTTATTACATAGCTTAGACTTCCAAACAAGCAAAATCTCACCAGGTATGGACAACTTATTGTTTCTATACAATCTTTTAAAGGGGCAAGAAACATTTCTAACAGATATTCTTTTCAAAATTGTCGAGCACTTTATGGAAAATTTTCAAAAGATCAAACACTGGGAAATGAAGTTTCATGTGCTTGTACTTTACTTATAACTTTATCAATACATATTTGAAGATGTTTGCTTTGAAAAAAATGTAAAAAAAAGTCAACATTTTAAAGTTTAAACATTGTTTGTTTTAAATGACAGCAACCTTTGCAATGGAAAAATCCCCACAATTTCAGAGTAGAAAGTTAGACTGCTTATTTATTAGACTGTATATTATCAATGTTTTTTTTGTATTTCGTTTCATTCATTGTATCAATGTTCTTTTTATTTTGTAACATTCATTGTATTGCTCACCGCAGATACGTAATTTCCTTCTGGGATTCAATAAAGTTGACATACTTAACAGTTTTGACTCTCAACCGTTGATACGTTGCTCACCTTTACAATCACGTGAGTACTGTCAGATAAAACACTCTCTTCCGTTTCTTCTTTGGTCTTCTTGAACTCCGTCTTAGATTCGCTAGTAGTCTGTGATGAATTCTGCTCCACTGACGACATCTTAAAGAGGTCAATCTGACAAACAGGTAAAGAGGCAAATAAATATATCTTCATATTATCAACAACAACAACAACAAAAACCTTAAAGATGTCAATTCAACAGAAAAGTAACAACTTTATTTAAAAGTCATTCAACTTTATTCTCAAAACAAAAAAAACAAATAAAAACACCCCCACAGTAAGGATGCCAATTTAACAGAATGGCAATGAGGCATGAAAGAGGACATTATTACAGTATGCATGATCATTGTCATGTACAAAATCTAATAACAACAGAAAATTTGTTTTAAAATTACATAAAATCAGCTGTGGTAACAAGGAATGAGTCAACATGAGAATCTTATTACAGAGCTGTTATGATTTAAGTGAAGTGTATAGGAGATGACAAATCGAAAGTATATATATTTTTGTGATAAATAATTATTCTTCACAGTATCGTCTTATAGAGATTAATACATCCAGACCCCAGCAGAACTGTCACTGTCAGCCATTCACAGGCTGGCGGCATCCTCCTATATTTATACTCCTCATCTTATTCCCAACTGCAGACCTCATCGGTTGTGGCTTAATGTATAGTCTACTGTGCAGCACTGTATATTTAACTGTGCATAACTGTCCAGGTTGTCCATTAATCTGTTACTGTTTAATATGCCAGACTATTATATCGTTAAGTCGAGATTTCCACAGGTTCTTAATATAATACAGTAGTTATAACTTGAGCATGGTCAACTCATTCAAATGAACATCTCTCTGTTAAACATCACCCACTGACTAACAAGAATAGAAAGGAAAGAGCAGATAAGACTTTTTCATCCACACCCTCCACCTCCCCCCACCCCACTCCTCCCTCTTTATCCTAAACATACTGTTGAGTAACATTGACATCCTTACTCTGGTAATCCCAGAGGGCTTTTTGTTGGCTGAATGCAGCAAACCCAGTGTCCAGCCAGACTTTTTAAATGCCATTTTGGGTGCACCTCTATTATATATCATATCGTCCATTGCATATCCACATCTCAGACTGCACAGTATATAGTGGTAAGTGATGTGCCATTGCTACCCAATCTTTAACCTTACCATCAGAATGTGGTTAAAATGTTTATAGCTCCCATAGTGCAATTTGTGTGCTAGGCTTGAAAATGTAAAACAAACATGGAGGTTGTTGCACACTCACACATCACATACATAACGGCAAGCTATATGATCTAACACTGGCATAGATCTTACCTTTTCATATTTCTCTGTAGATACTTTGTAGTTCACAGAAGTGAAGGATTCTTTCTTGACACTCTCTTCCTCATAGCTTTCTGCGATGGAATCCTTAAAATCATCATCGTCTTCGTTTTCCTCTCTCGTTGTTTGCTCTTCGTTCAGAGTGTCACCGGCATCCATTATGCTACCAGTGAATAATTAAAATATTTGTTTTAATAACAAGAATATGATCAAGCAACACAGGGAAACAGACAAGAAAAGACAAAGCAGTACAGGTCACTGAAATGGTCCAAATCCAACTTAGTCAAAAGTGTTTTCCTTTGCCTTTTACAATTTAAGTAACATTAATATGATCTAAATTGTTTGCTTTGCCTTTTGCAAAAGTAACATAAATATAATCTATATAAATTGTTATCACTTTTCTGAATCCAATTTTGAATCTCAATTCTCAACGAAAACAAGCTTAAAATTTATACAGGCACTGAGGCACTTTCACTAATCATTTCACCCATTTATGAGCAGTGGGCCCCTGCTGGATTTTTGGCTTTATTCGTGACTAGTGTAGGCCTAGCGTTAGCCTACTTAGTAACAAACAACTCATCGGGGATAATTGAGGCCATTAGCATTAACAGTTCTTACAGACGACGGCTTTCACTGACCTTCTACATGAAACTTACCACCAAAAAGTGGTTGCACATGTACAGTACTACAGAGAGCTGAAATGTGACTGACAAAGAAGGCAAATCTAGTGGCAAGGTCTGATACAAGTGTTCACAAGTATGGGTCACCATGATTTCGTGAAACACATAGGTATAGTATAGCATGTGCCCATATATTCCCTACACATTATGTAACCAGTCTAGCCTATCCAGCTTTCATAGTCATAATTAAGGACTTAAACTGAACTTCAAATTTATTCTCTCTTCTTTAGCTAAAGTAGGCAGCTTGTGAATGCCTGGAGACAGGAACTTTTCAATACATGACCAAAACTAAAAGGCAAAGAGAGACATGCCTAGCGAAGGAACAGGAGGGCTCTGACAGACCCAAGAGAGAGAGAGAGAGAGAAAGAAAGTGCAGGTGCAAAATGACTCTTGGAATATTGCTTTAGTCCTTGTCGATGAAGTCTAGGAGTAGCAAGAAGACAGCTAACAGAAGGAACCACCCAGCTATAGACAACTATAGAGAAGAGCGGAATGGCGTCCGCAGGATGAGAGGCTCCAAATACACAAATATGGAATGTGTTTTGTCTTTGTATGTGATGCTTGTTATTATCAGCCTAAACATTGAAACTTTATTCCTTCACAGAAAGCAAATTAAATTTTTGATGGCAGTTCAAACTGAAATGGCAAAGCTGAAAACAATTGCTCTAAGCTTGATCATAAATGACCTCACTAGAATTCTTAAATCTTTGTCAAAGTAAGGTCAATAGCCATACTAAATTGTTTTGATTATTAAATGGAAATCCTTAGGCAACTGCAAGTTTCCACTATGACAAACTTCAGAGTGTTATGACCATGGAACTCAAACATTTGAAACTTCACTTCCTTCAAAAAATTCTTGCTTACAGAGGAATTTAGGAGAAACCTCTGGTACTGTATTTAACTCCTTTTAGTTACAGAACTTATACTGTTAGGCCCATGGCACTCCCAAGGGAAAAACACACAAAACAACAGACCTAATTTAAATAGTCTAAATATGCCTCACGATGTACCATTTGAGGTCTTAGTTGTAAGACAAAATTCAGGGGGAGAACCCCTTACATAGGAGACAGCTTCAATGATCCCACAGCAATATCCCCTCCTTTATAAAATACTTGGTTCACATTTGGCCCTCCCATGAAGATTCATGGGAATCATGGCACTGCCTACATCAGTCAGGAGAATTTTGGAGTCATGATTATTTACTAGCATAATCCTACATTTAAGGCTACTTGTATAGACAGGTCCATATTTATGCCTTTTTGCATCATTTGACCTTTAGAACTTCAAGATTTTTGGGGGGTTGGATCAGCTACAATGACCCAAGCAGCCTCCCCCCTCCTTTATAGAATCCTTCATTTGCCTCTAGCCTTTTCATAAATTCCTATGCATGACACAAAATTTGCCCTTTCTCTTATTCTTGGTGTGTTTAATTTAAATAAGTGTAACATTTGGTGGTATACAATTGTTACTATTCCCGCCCAAGAAACAGCATTCCTTTACCATGACATGTGACAATCTTACTGGTTGTGCCGTAAATTAGACTAACCTAACTTAGGCTATGCATAGGCTAACATTGCAAAGTAGGCTAGGACTAGGAATTCAGTTAATGTTAGGCTACGGAACATTGCAATGAGATTCTGGAAGAAACTTACTAACCGATGTTAAGTAATATAATGCAAACGTTTCTACACATTCATTCTCTGACCTAAGGCTATGCTGTGCTGTTTATCTAGTAGGTCTAGAAGTGTTCCTAGTTCCTACTATGTTTAGAGGCTAGCTTAGTGTGGGCTTGGCTAGGCCTAGCCTATGTAATTAGGCCTATTGGTATCACTGAGCAGTAGCAGTAACACTACTTCAGGGGCCCAGCCTAGGAAAGCATAAGTTACTTGTTAATGTCAATCATGCGATAAACATTCGTTAGTTAGTTAGTTAGTTTGAATAGAACCTGTTGTAGCAGTAACGCAACAGTAGATTCTTTCGGGTACCAGACTTCTTACGATGGTGACAGTGACTAAAAGGTCAGCCTACAGTATGTCAGGTTTTCAGCGCTGACGGCTGATGGCTGGAAGAATGTTTATTTTGATTAACATGTTAACAGTAAGCAGACTGTCGGAAGCTAGCAGCCAATGACAGCTAACTCTAAAAAACTAACACTGGTCAGACAACGAAAATGACGCTATGACACATCAAGAGTGGAAGCATCACTTCATTTATCTGATTGCCTCTGTGACTCTGTCAGTAGACTCTTAACAAAATGAGTATTAATGCATCAAAGATTAAAGTAATGCGGCTTACAAAGAAGAAAAAAACAGCTCCCCACTATGTCCTTCATGGAAGTCTGCTGGACAATGTTCACACTCACAAATATCTTGGTATTATCTTTGATAGTCAACTTAATTGGAATAGTCACATTGATACTGTTTCTGCTAATTAAAGCCCGTAAACTTATTGGGTTCCTTCGTTCTGTTTCAGCTGTTCTGAGCAGCACGGTTCGCCTTATGCTTTATAAATCCTTGGTTGTTCCTGTTTTAGATTAGGCCTATCGTTTACCTGCCTGGGGACCCCAGAATCTGACTCATGAAGGTAGACTGGAGGGGGTTTAGATGAGTGCAACTCGTTTTATTTTAGGACAAAGAAGACAGGAAATGGAGTATAGTACTCGTTTAAGTATTCTTGGTTGGTATTCTTTTACTTATCGTTATAAACTTCTCTTGGTTCTTTTTGTTACAAAGTGCCTTTTTGGTAAATTTTCTTGTCCTGCTATTGAAAACATCACTGTAAATTCCCGTCACACTGAGAATTTACTTTTAATCATGCTTTTGCAAGAACAAATGTTTTGAAAATGAATTTTTTGAACCAATGTCCTAGGATTTGATATGAACTTCCCCATGAGACCAGGAATTTGCTCTTGTGTGGTTCCTACCAGTCATTTGTGTGCAATATTAAGGAACATTTCTTAGCTTTATCACATGTGTAATTTGTCAATTTTAATTCTTATATTTCTTATGGCTTTATTTATGAATATTGTATATTTATTTTAGAGTTCCAAGTCTCTTATTGTAAGGGTGAACAGTCCTCCAGGCTACATGAATTTGGTTTCCTTTTTTACTACATCCTGATCCGCTTTGTGTTTTCATATCGACTTTGTTGTTTGTTTACTGTTCTTGTGATTGGATCAAATATATAATGAAATGAAATTGGAAAATACTAAGTTGATCTTTATACAATAGACAATCATCCTACATTACTACGGTAAACTCTTTTGGTTCCCGAAAGGGAAAACTATGGAGTTATTCTTACCTACCTTGCAAAATTGTGAGGGGGACCGAAGATTGCAAAGTCGGCAATGACTATAACGCGAATAGCATAGTCGGTAATTATTATTACGGTTAGATTCGTCCAACACGGCAACATTCAGAATTCGTTGTGGTCAAAGCCGAAAGTTTGTAACACACATTACAATTCGTATAGAAATCGGAAATTCTGCTTTCTAAAGTTACTGTACGTACTAGCTCTCGCAAAACACATCTTAGTTACGTAATTGGTTGATTCCTGTATTCCTTGATGCACACTATATCAATGGAGTGTACTAGCCTATGCAAAACAGAAGGGGAAAAAGACAGTCATGGCACAACCCTACTTTAATAAGGAGCTAAAGTATCTCGACGCTTGCAGACTGTCAGAAAGTTCTAATTTGAAAATTGTTACTTTCGTCCTAAATGTTGTAAGTGAACTTTCGAACCTAGTCGAAATTAACTTATAGTGCTGAAGGTTTTTGAAAGTAAGCTAGCTTTGTGTTTCCAAAAATTGTAGGTTGCTAAGGGATATAGTCTGTTTCGACGTACTGTATAGGTCAATGTATTGGACAAGGACTAGAGTGTCCACCTCACAATCCCGTTCCATGATCAAAGTTCTCTTGACCTATTCAAAAATCGCTGCAGTGCAGTGGTGATGTGCGGAGTCTTCCATGGATTTGGTATTTCTAGTTTGTGAACTTGGGACTAAAAGGGGTTTGTTTCTGTTCTTCACTTGGTTTCGAAACAACTTTGTTCGGATGGGGTGCCTTTGCCTACCTCAGTATTTGAGAAAGTCACGGTGATCAGATGCTGTGGCATACACTCTCGTCCAGGCGCGTAGCCAAGGGGGGGGGCGAAGGGGGCAGCCGCCCCCCCCCCTTGAGCATATTTTTACAATTTTTTTTTAATGTTTTTATGATATCGCTAGTAATTTCAAAAGAGAAAATGCTAAGATGCAACTTACAAGGCCTGGGAAGT
>JAIPMN010008871.1:0-12002 GCA_020650975.1 Apostichopus californicus | reverse complement strand
AAGAAGAAAACGTCGAATGGGGACAATTTTTACATGGCTAGAAAGAGAAAAATAATAACTACAAGGACAATGTATCAAAATCTTCCACCAGACAATTCCTTTAATTTATGACAAAATACTTAACATTGCTTTCAGTCTCACCACTGTTCACTGTTTTACATTAATCTTGAGCAAAATTAAACGAAAAAAAAGGAAAAAAAAGAGGGAAATTCAATGGTTTCACCTCCAAGTGACATTATCACATCATAGACTGACAACATGGCAGCCCCTGGAGACACAACATTTAATCCCCAATATATAATGAAGACTGCACGGTCAGCAAAGATTTACTAAATATTTGGGAGAGTTGTTCCTCACAAAAGATCTTTATCATGAAAGCTAAAGGAGATGGTTAATTGGATAAATTTACTGCTCCTTTAAAAGGACCATGTTTATATGCTTAATCATACACCAAAATCAACACAAAACACATGATCAATAAGAATATAATAAACTGGAACATTGGTATCTATGGGAACATTAGTGTTATTTCAGCAAATTTATGCTTCTAAAATTAATTTCTCCCTTTCAGTATAATCCCTTAGAAATGCAAGGTTCTTTTTACAATGTGCAAAAAAAAAAGGAGACCACGTCACATAATGTCATAATTTCACTGAATTCTAGTATTCCGATATTGAAGTATGTCAATTCAGAATTTAATGTTGGAAACTCAATGAGTCTTGACAATACAGTGTGATCTCCATCACTGCACTTTGAATATGAATGAGTATATGAATATGAATATGAATATGAATATAAATATGAATATTCATTACATATGAATAGTTATATTCATATGAATATTCATAACATAGGGCAACTAGAGTTCACATAGATGTGAGTGTAATATGTTGTCTTGCAAGAAATGTAAAGATTGTTTGCCTCCAAAAGAGTGACAAAGATGACCTATTTTCCTATTCAAAGGGACAAAAATGCACAAGCCCTTCAACAGAGAACTGGTTCATTTCTAATGGAATGTCACACAAATATTTCAACATCCCTACAGGAAAACAAGGGGAAAAAAACTTGTCTCTAAATATGACCTGAACTAGTCTCAATTGCAACACCAAGGGCTTGCTTTAGTCACTAAAGATCAAATCTTTTCTGGGCAGTTGAAACTTGTAGCATGCATGTACCAGGGAGCTGCTGCATGTACACTGATAGCAGATCTGCTTAGTAGATCTAGCTTGGTCACAAGCTACGAATCTGGTCTGAAACTGGCTATCAAGTATTAAGGCTCTTTACCTTGCAGCGTGCATGGTAAACAGCCTTACTGTATTAATAATTACTGTATTAATTCACCTCAAAGTTTTTAATTTCCTAGTATGTTTGGCATAGATGTCATTATTAACAGAAATCATGGAAATAGCTGGTCGAAATAATGTAAAGGAATCCTGTTGTAATCATTTACTCACAACTCCTAAGAGCTAAAGGTAGATGGGACAGTGTAAAAGGAGACAGGGTGGAACAGGTACCTGCATAAAGGTAGGAGTGAAGTAACGTAACGTCTGCAGTTGACTTCAGTCTATAATCAACTTTTTACTCAAAATCCATCAAAAAACAACTGCAATGTAATCAAAAAGTGGAATATATTAAATAATATTCATACAATAATAAACTCAAAAACAGTTGAATACATAACAATCCTTTATAAATCTCTTGCTAAAATGTTAACTTCATATTCTTAATTGTAACATGATCATTTGATATTAAGTGAAACATTCTTCTTCTTTTTTTTCTACATAGTACTACCTATTCCCATAATTTTCACAAACTGAAAATCCTTCACATATGCATTTTAAGAGCTGAAATTACCCATCTACATAACTCATATTTTCCAGCTCCTTTTCAGACCGGGGGAAAAAGTAGAAAAAAGACGAGACGAGTTCCAGTCGTTACATTTGATTCTGTCAACTGTTGTTGAATACCTATATACCAGTATCTTTAGCTTCACGGTTCACAACCAACTGTAGAATATTTCTCATTGTTTTAGATGGTTAAAAATGTCACATTAACCCATGATGCTGCATGCATCAATACAAATAAACAGACTTGAATAATATATTAACATCACTTTAGAAAATCAACGGAACCATATATATATATATATACACAGAAATATACCATGCGGTACTTATTCTCTCTCGACCACCCACACAATTTCATTGCTTACACCCACATTGTCATAAATGGCAAGCCTTTTGTTCACAGTGATATTTGAAAGGTCAGCGATTATTATCAAGATGCAATTTGAGGACGAGTAGTTTTTTTTTCTTTTTTTCCTTTTTTTTTTCTTCGTCTCTCTGCGAAATCTCTTTTTTTTACTCTTTTCTTTGAAATATTTTCCAGCGGTATAACTGAATGTTAAATAAATTACTGAGGAAAGATGTTGACTTGTCACATTTAATACATTGATAGCGATGGGGGTCTCCGGTAGTCATTTATAACAAGATCTATTGCATTTTAAATACAGAGTAGATTCACCCTTTATGGAGTTTTAAAAAAAAATGAAGTTTGACCATTGCATGAATGTAAGGTTGCTGTGATATGGATGGTATACACAGACTCTTATTTATGGCATCACTAAATGTTTCAACAAATAAATGGGTCATTTGCTTTCTATCCTTTTTCAACAACAAAATATACTGCATATTATAAGTAATATGAAGAGGACTACTATGAAGAGGACATTATGATTCAAGACCATGTTTTTCTAATAGGTCATATTGTGATGAATCCATTGCTAATATTGTTGTGAAATTACTGTCTGTCAGCAAAATGAATACAATTGGGAAAATTAGTGATTAGACTAAACAGACCTTATATTAGATTGTATGTAATACTTTTAAAACAACTTTCATATGACATTGAGAGATATCAGTAAAAATTCCTTCACAAATATTATCACATTTTTCTTTCTTCATACACTTAACCTACCATTGTCAAAATAATGTGTATATGTTTGTATGTAAATAGTTATTATACTTGATCTAGCAGTTAGCAGGGCATTTTTAACAATAATGTTCTTACAGTTACACATAAGTACATCCATGAATTTATTTCTCATCTGCTGTGATATTTTTCTGTCTTTGCAGATAATTTTGAATATGAAATATATGTCACTGGTAACTTTTTATGAAAAGAAACGAAACACAACAGTTTAGGATCTATTTCTTTCTTCCCCTATGTGTTTTATAGTTGTCACTTTCTTTTTCTCCCTATGTGTTTTATAGTTGTCACTTTCTTTCTTTCCCTATGTGTTTTATAGTTGTCACTTTCTTCCTTTCCCTATGTGTTTTATAGTTTTTACTGAAGTAAAAAGGTTAAGATCAGTATTGAAGTCTGTATATTTCATTCAAGGTTCTGAACTTTTTCTTTTATTGATAACCCATCCGAATGACTACAGTACTTCATATGGACCTTGAGAAGCATTCTTTTCTGACATTTTAAAGGCATTGAAGACTCGCCCCAAACCGTGTGCGGCCATCTGAAAAAAAAACTTTCCGTTGCTTGCAAGTGACGTATTGTTCGTGTCGCTACAAAATGTAGACAGTAACGTGATACCTTGTTATCTTTAGCTGGACCTGAGATGTCCATCGTTCTATTGTTTGTACACTGTGCTGTGGGTATTGACCGCAGCTGTATGTACTGACTGTACACTAGTGTCTAATTACCGACGGTAGCAAGCTTTGTGTGTATTTTCTGGGATCGATGGTGGTGTCTAAAACTTCTGTTACACCTCATTCTAAACTAGGTCAGATTACCGGCATTAGACGTTTCTTTTTGCGCGAGTCTTCACTCCCTTTAAGTTTAGTTGTTTTTCCTCCATGGTCAGAGGGACATGACAGTTTCGATCCTAACTGAATCTTTTTTGGAGGCTAAACTAAAATGAAAACAGATGATAACAAACTATGAACACATTAAGAGACACAGAATGGGCAGACGGTTGACTTGAACCAATGAGCGATGGATAGAGCAAACATAGACACCACAGAGGATAGGTAAGATGGAAGGTAAAGGCGATGAGAGGATAGGGGTTGTGGAGATAAACTTTGAGGGGAGTGAAAATGGAAGGTAATTAATAATGGCAGTGAAAAGGGAGGGGAATATTCCAGAGGTTTTAGAGGTCCTTGTACTCTTGATGGTGACAGGAAAGATTTTCTCAATATTACGAAATTGGTTTTATAGAAGTCTTCTGTATAATTTGTGTGTGTGTGTGTGTGTTTCTGTGAAGTTTATCAACTGTTTGTACAGAAGATAAAAGTTGCTAAAAAATCATTGCATTGCCTCGGAAGTTGATTAAATTGTTTGCCCTGAATCTCATTCTGTATGGTAACACACACACAAAGCACCCTGCCAAAAAAAATTGCCAAATGTATGGCGTCCAGTTACAGAGTTGTTGACAATTGACAATTCATAATCATGGACGTTAAATATGAATGTAAGAGACTGACTTCGGTCAGCTTGCAGCTTTGATAAGCCAATGAGGCTTCTTCGCGAGCCTGCTTGCAGGAGGATCTAAAATACATACATACAAATAGGAAACTGAAGAAACGTAACATAATTTTTAAACATTTTGTTTACAAAATAATGAATTTAGCCAGACACCTCCAGTATTGCACAGAGAATAACAATAGTCACCATCTGCATCTGTGTGGAAAGATGGCCTTCGGGGGACACTGTACAGTCTGCAAAAAGTTTTAAAAACACTTAACTTTGGACCACTGGAATGTGCAAAGTGTTCTTCTAGTCAAGGATGGATCACCTCTTCAATATTATCATCAAACCAAATCAAGACAGATTCTTGGCTCTGTAACATTAATCAAGTACCCATGTCACGCAAACCTTTGACTGTTCTTCCTCCGAGCAGACAAAATCGCACCAAAAAGTAAAAAAAATGAGCATCTTAGTACTTGTGATTTTGTAACCCATTTTAAAGAGGTAGTACAGGGTAGCAATTTAGTTGTATTCTGTTTGTATGTCTAATACCAAAATAATCATGTAAATTAATAAGCATGAAGTAAAAGTGAAAAACAAAGAGGGTGGGGGCTGGGGAAATGTTATTTGCAATTATGTGAGAGAGGGGAGAAAAAAGAAGGATCAAAACTTAAAGTTGTTTTCCTTCCTGTTTTCCTTCCAAATTTAGTCGGCTCTGCTTTGAGATGATTTGCAAGAAAGTTACTACTCTTAATTTGTGTATAAAAGTCGTACAAACGATAGAGATAACAATTGCAATGCCATTTTAATAGACAATTTGGATACAAAATACTGAATGCTACTTTAACTTCAAACGGAGAAGAAGAAAAAAGGAAAAAAGGAGAAAAAAAGCCTGTTAAAATGTCAAGGATGAAGCGTGACCTTCTTTGGCCTCTATGTATAGCACAGAATGCAAGCATCAAGTGATAGACATAGCAAAATGTTTGCTTACAGGCTAGGGAGGAGCTCGCCAAATGGATTGACAAACTATAGCAGCAAATGGGGGAAGCGCTTAGCAGTCCCAGCAAAGGTCAATTAGCACTCTGCAAAATTTATCAGGAGAAGTTTAAAAAAAAATTATATATATAAGAAAAAAAAAACAGTGTATTTACAAAGACAGCAGCTAGGGGCCAAGGGTTAAAATGAGTTGCAAACTGCTGCAGCTTTTTGTAAGACCACCATCCTCTCAAAGAACCTTACAAGATGAACTGTCATCAAGCATTTAACATGTATTTATTGCTAGCTGTTGCTAATAGATGACCAAAATTCACATCTTTATGGGCCTGAATTTGGACATTCAAATTTACTTAGGTTTTTCTTCAATTATAATTTAAGCAATGCA
Source organism: Apostichopus californicus (assembly GCA_020650975.1). Lineage (NCBI taxonomy): Eukaryota > Metazoa > Echinodermata > Holothuroidea > Aspidochirotida > Stichopodidae > Apostichopus > Apostichopus californicus. Next base: position 6,145 of record JAIPMN010008871.1, on the reverse strand, counting down.
GCTTTGATTTATTCCTAGGGAAGCTGATCCCCTGTTAAGTTTAGGTATATAATCTTCTTAAAAACCCATGTGACTTTACTGGGAATCGGAGAATACCTCTGAGAAATTAACCGAGCTATCAGCAGCAGTAAGTAGCCTACTACTACTAACCCATGAAAACTTTAGCTTCTCAACCCTCATCTGTATTGCTCCGTCAGCTACCATCCGATTCACTGATGCACATGCTGACAGTTCCTATAATCTCTTTGAGTATACGTTTGACCTTGTCTGACAAGAGGTACTCTGGGAAATAGATTTGATGTGGTTACTTGTTTGTAGATGAATGGCCACGATTTATTGACCTTGTAAGGTGGTCATTGAAGATCAGAGCAGATTGCATCATTCCATCACTCCCTTGACTTGGCCGTGTTCTCTCACGTCTCTGCAGAGAGCTGCGATCTCTGCCTATGAGTTATTCTGACGATCCTTTGGGTTCCGATCTCATTAGCCAAGGGAGTGATTTAAGGTAATTATGTATAGGCCAGGTACCGAAGGTATGAGAATGCTGCAATAACACATTAAAGTGCCTTTTTGTGTAGGTGAGGTACCGAAAGGTTTGTGAATGCTGCAATAACACATTAAAGTGCCTTTTTGTATAGGTGAGGTACTGAAAGGTTTGAGAATGCTGCAATAACACACTAAAGTGCCTTTTTGTATAGATGAGGTACCGAAAGGTTTGTGAATGCTGCAATAACACATTAAAGTGCCTTTTTGTATAGGTGAGGTACCGAAAGGTTGGTGATAGCTGCAAAAACACATTAAAGTGCCTTTTTGTATAGGTGAGGTACGGAAGGTTTGTGAATGCTGCAATAACACATTAAAGTGCCTTTTTGTATAGGTGAGGTACCGAAGGTTTGTGAATGCTGCAGTAACACATTAAAGTGCCTTTTTGTATAGGTGAGGTACTGAAAGGTTTGTGAATGCTGCCATAACACATTAAAGTGCCTTTTTGTATAGGTGAGGTACCGAAGGTTTGTGAATGCTGCAGTAACACATTAAAGTGCCTTTTTGTATAGGTGAGGTACGGAAGGTTTGTGAATGCTGCAATAACACACTAAAGTGCCTTTTTGTATATGTGAGGTACCGAGAGGTTTGTGAATGCTGCAATACCACATTAAAGTGCCTTTTTGTATAGGTGAGGTATCGAAAGGTTTGTGAATGCTACAGTAACACATTAAAGTGCCTTTTTGTATCTAAAGGTGAGGTACCGAAAGGTTTGTGAATGCTGCAATAACACACTAAAGTGCCTTTTTGTATAGGTGAGGTACCGAACGTTTGTGAATGCTGCAATAACACACTAAAGTGCCTTTTTTGTATAGGTGAGGTACTCTATGAGGAGATCTTTGCTAAACGTTTGGATGATAAAGAAAAAAAAATTAAAAAACTTTACCTACCAAACATGTTTTCCATGGTCTACAAACTCATTTTTATGCCTATATGATTTCATTCCATTTCCATTCTCAGGAAAATTTTTAGCAAATCTATGACAAACTTGAAAATGATGTCAAATCATGGCAAATTTTAAGGATATTTGCTCATTGTCCATTGGGCAACCAGGGCTGTCTTTTTTTTTGGTTGTCCAAACAGGAAACTTGGTTGTCCTAAAATTGTAGCAAAACAACAAAGAATGATCAATATACATGTGCAATGTAGGAGAGTTGTGTAGGCGGGCACTATGCCTAGCCTAGGTTTGGTGAATATGTACAACACCAGCTTTGGCCAATTAAATTGAAACTCTCAGGACTTAGGTTGGATCATAGTCGTACAAATATTTGTGTGCTTAGTTTAGTATCTCCAAACTGACAGAGGTATACCAATTTATCATACTACATATTTGGGGGTATTTAGTTACAATGCAATCCGAATTTGACGTAGCCTAGGCTAGGCTAAAACAATTAGTCCTCCATCGAACGATCACCAAAGCTCATTTTGGTAGTCCGAACAGAAATTTGGTCGTCCCAGAAGTTTGCCCTGCAAATTAAAATTGTACACTGCGCTAAGAGCAAAATGAGAAAGATTGGATCAATAATGAGAATTATCTGTTTATGAAACTGTTCTATTCTTATCATACTTTCCGTTTACATTTTTTCTCACTAAATTTATCACTATTAAGTCTATTACTTATTGAATACGCATTGAATGTCCTATGGGAAAACCACTGTGTAGTGGTTATCCAATCAGTGAGGGCAACTGAATATCTCTTTCTGCAACCTTAAACTGTACAGGGAATCATCTATTAAAATACATAGCAATATGGCCAAATTGCTACAGAAATAATGTGTGCTGTACCCTTTGAGTTTGCACACATAATCTTTATACAAGTTTGACATTTCATTACTTTGTGATGAACTAGATTCATAAAGATTGATAAAAAGTGTGAACTATAGTCCTTGAAATAATTCTTTATACTTTGATAAAAAGACAAAAAACTTTCATATCAAAACAAAATTCACTCACTAGCAGATCTTAAACTTCACATCAACAATGGTGGACAACTTTGCATTTTCAGACAACCTTAGAAAGAAAAATTTCCATCTTCCAAATGAATTTTGCAAAAAAAAACATTTTCATAAAAGAGATTAGTATTACATGTTTTGAAATAAACTTTGAGCAATCTGGCTGGGATAGCCTAAATAAAACACAGAGACCAAATTTTATTTCTTCTGCTCATTGATATCTCTGGTTAATACTATATATCTGACAGATCTCACAGCAATGATTTCCATCAGTAGCCTACCTGGTATCGAACAAGTGGCATATCTTGATACCACTGAACACTGACTCGATCAGCCAGGCTCATAATGGCCACCCAATCTCAAACCTATGTTGGTAGTTCTTGTAGCAGTGGGCCAACGGAAAGGAAATACTGCATTCCTAATAACTTTCAACTTTGCACCAACATCACAGTGATTCCCTCACACTTTGCCTTCACTGCGATCCTCTCCCGATAATGTACACTCTAACTTGAGAAGGGTTGGGTGCAGAAATGAAAAGGAACAAGGGGTTAGAACTTCAAAAGTCCATCATGTAACTTCAGTGGAGTTAACAAGAAAACAAGTGCAGTTATCCCAATATATTGAAGAAATTATTAAGTCTGATTACATTACAAATTGAGAAAAGTTCCATTAGTTTTGTCTCCTCTGAACAACTACAACTTAGCCAAAGTTGTCTTTCATTATATACTGTTATAATTAAGTGATACAACCTAGTTTGCAGCTTGGACAACTTAAGGAAATTCATGTTGTGTTTAGCTTTGTATAACGACAGGACAGGATAACTACATTACTTGATTTAACAGTCCTAAACAAAACTACATTAAAATATATTCTTTGTACTGAAGATCAGTATATTAGAGAGTAATATGTAATACATGTATATACATGTATTACATATTACTCTCTAATATACTACTGATCTTCAGTACAAAGAATATATTTTAATCTATATAGATCTATATAAGTCAAGCTACAAACAAATCACTTGACTTTTCTATAGTCTTTACAGATTGATAATAGATACATGTTACATTATTGATCATCCCCACAGTCAAAATTAATATAACCATTGTCATCAGCCAATCGTGCATTTCACGATTTGAGATGGACAAACGATTTTTGTATACGTTTAAATTAAATCTGGTGTCTTACAGTCCTGTGCTCTAAACGAGCCGGGGGTTAATCTCTCTTTATAAATTTTGTTTTCTTTCTTCATGGATCCTCTTTTACGGCTGAAAGAATGTCGAGCACGGCTCGATGATACAGTTATATTAAGTAATTGTCTGAACTCTCAAAGACTCAAATAATTAGCACTTTACTGTTGATGGATAATTGCCACACAATCATCATGATATGTTGTTAGCCATAATATCTAAACGTTCCTGGCTCATCTCAAATTGGAATGTGGTATACCGCAAAAATCAATTTTCACCTTCCTAATAGGCATGATCTAAAACCAAGATAACTGGTGTCCCCGTCACTACAGAGGAATAAAGGGACACCATGTAGTAATTAAGTAACCATATATAACATAATGGAGTAACTTATCATATATATCTCATGGTAAGGCAAATTTTTAACGGTGGCCCCAGATCGTCAGAGACGACCAAATTTCTGTTCGGGCAACCAAAATCAGTTATGGTGGTTGACTAGTTGTTTACATCAAATTCAGATTGCAATGTAACTAAAATACCACAATATAGGTAAAATGATAAGTTGGTATTACCCTCAATCACTTTAATGATATTGAAATAATTTAAAGAGAAAATAGTGGTAGGCCTCTGATCCAACAGCCCAAGAGGAGATTTTACTGGTCCAAAGTTGGTGTTCTATTCATTAAACCAATGCAACTCTTACACTGTTTGTAATAATATTTGTTCTTTGGTTATTTTGGTACATTTTTGTTGAACAACCAAATTGGTTGTTTGGACAAGCACGATGTAAAAACTGGTTCCAAACTATTGTAAATCCACATCAATCATCCAGCTAAGCCGCTCTCCACCACCCCAGCCCTCCCCCCCCCCTTCTATTCACCACTGCATGGTTACACTTGTAGTATAATTTTAATACAAAAATTCATGCCCACTTTCTGAAGGTTATACATGCAACGTTGCAATAAATCACGCTTAATATCACAATGACAAGAAATAGTAAGAAAATGTTGACCAAAAGAAACCGTTTTCAAGCACCGTTTCTACCAGTATTTCTCGACAGGTTTATACGATTTCACTTCATGCCTAGCAATTGTTAAATGTCACTTCATGAGACATACGTAAGAGAGGATAGAAGTTATATGATATAGCCGGACTTTGAATGACTAAAGGTGTGTTGCGTGCCAAGTTACCAGCAAGCGTTATAGACAAGAACCACTTGAATGCCCCCTTAGACTATGATCGTTTTAGAAGAAGACTATGATCGTTTTAGAAGATGACATTGAGAATACAAGTGGCTCGGTCTGGAGCTATTTAATTAATAGTTGAGTGATATCCACCATCTGCTCATTATTTCAGAATCAGTTTCCCAAATTATTCCAGCAGTCATCTTGAACCTATGCATGGCTAACAGGGCGACCTCACGGTTTCATCTTCAGTAAGCTGTGTGACTTCTACTGGGGAGTCTTGTTTGACACAGTTATCAATCACTTTTTTATAACCTGCTCTAGTATCATTTAATCATGATATTTTTGGGGTTTTTTTGTGATCAGTGTTAAGACTATACAGTCTACCATGACTGTACCATAATGGATAGTCCAAAGGTATCGCAATATTGTCTGTCATTTCCCCTATTGTTCACCAAGCGGACAAACAACCACTCCTGATACAAAAGGGTACCTCTCTTTACAATGAATATAACAGTCAAACAAACAACAGACATTCTTATTGTTTCTTTCTTTTCTTCTTTTTTATAACCCTCTGCTATTTATTCATATTTATTCTATTTTTTTTCTTGTTTTTTCATGCAAAGAATTTCAATAAGGTACCGTAACGATTCCACAAACCTGGTTCCCATGGTTCACAGGGTTTTCCGACCCAGAGTTACAGATTATGTTTATAAGGAACTGTATTTCTTCTTAACTCTTCTCTGAATAAAATTAACTACAAGATTGCAGCCAGGTCAATGTACACTCCAGCTTTAAGATATATATATACCTGTTACTTACAGGTCGATCTCTTCGGATATAACTAACTGTGCAAAATTCAGACCATCTTGAAAAATTATCTTTTCTCAAAGGAAAACTGAATATCTGCTAGAAATCAGGCTGACAAACTCAACATTACTACCTCGTTTCCACTCCATACTATTTTTTACCGCTTATAAAACTGTTTCATTTGTCAACGCTGTATAAAAAAGCCTGCATGTTCTTCAGAAATAATTGTTCACAATTACAGATAGCATGAAAACAACAGCTTCTCATCAAGTTTGATTTCACTAGTTCACTTTAAGTTCATTATATATCTATATATCTATATCTGTATATCTATATATATATATCTATCTATCTATATACCTATATATATATATCTATATCTATATATATATATATATACTATATATCTATATATATCTATATATATCTATATATATCTATATATATCTATATATATATATAT
>JAIPMN010008870.1:0-10398 GCA_020650975.1 Apostichopus californicus | reverse complement strand
GATTTCAGAAAAGGTGCTCTGAATTAAATTGACTTTAGTTTGGATATCAGTTGGGTCATCTAGGTTAACTTTAGTCCATATCTGCGTATCATCTGCATACATGTGAAAAAAGATGTTAGACTTACTAGCTAATAAATCATTGAGAGGCTTAGTATATAAAGTAAATAATAAGGGACCTAAGACACTTCCCATGTGGGACACCAAAATTAAGTTTATGGTTTGACGATTGATGGGTTAAAATTTGAACCTTAAATATTCTTTCAGTCAAGTAAGATTTCAAAATGTCTAAAGCTGTGCCAGAAAATCCGAACATTTTTTGAAATCTATCAAGAAAAATGTTATGATCTATGATATATGATATATAGTCCTTATATGTATATATTCCCTATATATATATCTATTTATATATATCTATTTATATATTCTATAATGATATTCAATTCTTTTCCAACCATACGCATATTTAATAGGTAGTTAAGAGCCTAAACCGGGGAGGTTTATTCTTAAAAGTGACTTAACATCAAATAAGAATTAGACGATGACCCTACTACTTCGAATTATAAAATAGAACGTCACGATATTACAGATTTATTCAGCTACTCAATTTTTAGTAAACTAAAAGTTTATACTTAACATTTTTGCTACGTAGGCCCTAGACAATTATCTCACTTAAGGTGGGGGGGGGGGGGTCCGAATGATTGTTTTATTTTATATTGGGGGGAGGGAGGGGGCGTAGTGATACGATTGATTTCATTTCGCTTTCTCGAGGATGGTCAACAAAACTAGGACTCGTCGTCTGCAGCTTGTTGGCATACGTCTTTGACTCGAATTCTTAAAACGCACAAACTTTCTTCATCCCTGTTTATGACTACGGGAAAGGATACTAATACGATGTGTGCGTACTTCCCCACTGTGTGTTCCTTCTCATCTGTACCGTACGCCACAATTGCCGGCATATACGGAGGGAGGAAGCGATACCGTAAAGAACAGCGGGATGGTCACAACGTAAGAGTAAATGAGAAACAGCGACCAAGGTCAGTTTAAAATGCATGGTGGTACAGAACTAACATCTCTGAGAAATGTAATGCAAAGTAAATATGAAATATTTGTCGTGGTATGCCATTAAACATCTGTACGTGAAATATTACATTCCAGAAAGAGCAATGTTATATGCTATCGTGTTTCCAGCGCACGGTCAAACTGGTCTTTCAAATCTTAGTGTTTGATCATTAGAACAATTCATTAACAATAATGAAAAGAAAACGCCATTGAATGATTATCTTATTTATTCCCCTAAGTTTCAAATGCATTGAAGAATTCAATACCGTTATATATCTCATAAAATGCTGTTCATGTATTTACCTTGTAAATGAGGATAGCGTCCTCATTTCAATTATTCATGTGTGATTCAATGATAATCCAGATTCCGGTTAAGATAATCATGAAAATACCACAAAATACCGCACTGAGGAATCGAAATGTCGAATGAAAACAGAAAATATGATTTTTTTACTCATTTTATTATTCTTTAAGAGAGGGAAGGTGATGGGGCTCTCATTAAAGTCTATACGGTCCTATCGTTGCTTAGTCAGTTTCAAACATATTGGCTTAATTCTGAGATATTCAGTTGAACCATAATGTGCATTACATTATCACATACCCAAGGGTGGAAGGAGGGAATGGTTTGGGGTGTTTAGCGTGTGAAAGCTGATTGATTTCCTTAAAGCTTTCCAAGTCTCTGCGTACTAGTTCCACGAAAGTGTTAGAACAAACAAACAAACTCGAAGAGATATTTAATATTTAAAGTTAAATGTGTTTCCATGCTTACCAAAGTGCAAATTTCTGTATATACTTTGATTGTTTGCCCTGATGGATGGATAACTATATCTGAAACCACAATGTACCGTTAAGGGACAGGGCCCAATGACTCTGGCTGGAATTATTACACAGCACCACCACTACTATCAATCACTTGTCGACCGTCACAGATAAACCTCCTTAGACGCGTTTATTTTTTTGCTTAATTCATTGTGTAAGCCAAAACAGATCACATCATATATACAAGACTATAAAGGAAGGAACAAACAAGATATTTGAATAACGTGTATACTCTTCTTGCGTACCGTCCCCTCCCCTGCCCCCCCCCCCCCAGCCCCACCCAAAAACCAAATTGGTCTTGTTCTTTCCATGATCTGTCTCGTCATAGTTCAATTCTGTCGGGCTTACTAAGTGAATGTCTCCCCAATTTGCGTGCTTCGATATTGACCCCTGACCAGGATGGTGACACCATACATAGATCATGACGTAATGAGATACCAGAAATATTTTAGTGGGTGGCGCAATCTTGTAGAGCATCCTATATAGCTGGATTACTATGCTTATACTAAATAACATAAATATAAGTAATAATCAATTAAACAATAAGATTCCATTATGTTGATAAATTTCATAACATTTTGCCATCGCGCACTTTACTTCTTCGATCGGTCTACAGCGGTTCTTAACGATAAAACATGCACTAGTTCCTCTTCCATATCCGCAAAAGGTAAAGTAATGGGTTTAGACAAACTACCTGAGTTAAAAGGAGACACTAAACCAAGCATCATCATTATTGGTCTATGTGATAGAGATAACTGTCATGAACAACTACCCCCTCCCCTCCTCCCTCCCTCCCCCCTCCACAGACAGGAACACACACCCAACCATCATCATTATTGATATTTGTGATAGAGATAACTGTCATGAACAACTCCCGCCCTCCACAGACAGGAGACACAATCATCATCATTACTGGTCTATGTCATAGAGATAACTGCCTTGGAGAACCTTCAACCCCCCCCCCTCCCCCAGACATGAGACACAAGCCCAACCATCATCATTGGGTCTATGAGATAGAGATAACTGTCATGAAATAACTGCCCCAAGCAATTAAAGAAACTCTTATTCCTTTTGGGAGATATCACAGATTTTAATGGTACTCCAAGCACAAGCATTGAGACTTTGTCTTAAGTCTAAATGTGACATCATCGAGCCATATGTATTCATTTTTTGCACGTCGTTATTTACTACAATGTTTTATTTTCTGTAATGGGGATCGGTTTTTGAAAATTCTGAATACAAGATGGCCTACATTGGAGCTATTTACATGACCCAATGATCATTGGTTTCAGTATCGACACTTAACATTCTACCTCGAAAAAAAAAAAAAAATTAAAAGCAAAGAGAAAATAAACCGTTTCAGATCGTATAGTAGCATTATATGACATTTCCAAATAACAGCTCCCAGACACGATGTTAACCCTTTTTTTTAACTTTTAAGATATCTCCCAAATGTTGCAATATCTTTGACAGCCTGTTGTTTTGGGGCATTTTCTCTTCCTCACAAATATCTCTGTCATATATAAGCTAAAGATGATGGTTGGGTTTGTATCCCCTTTAACAATTCATACCTTAACAACCCTGCAAATATACAAGAGATGATGAGACCATGGAATCCGGAAATATGATTATATTGTTTGTTAATAAAGATCATCACGATCTGTCGAGAGAACGAAACGAAGAAAGTTAATTCAAGTAATTATTTTATGCACCACCGCCCGGATAGGCCATTACATCAGATCCAAAGATAAATGTATGCTCCATCAACTCCACCCCCGCACCCCCCCCCCCCCGGTGGGCCACTCCACCCAAACAAATTATCCATACGATGCCCGGACATACCTACAGCAGGTATCTAAGCCATCAAATTTAGGATAGCGAGGCCGGATATTTCGCACTCTTAGCAATCATGATTATTGTATTTTCAGCAAATTCACCGTGAATATTGCAGCGTACAAATGTTTACGTTAAAAGTCAAATTTGTGCCCCACACCTTCCCCCATACTCCCCTTTGACTACTAAATCAATATACGCCCACCCTGATCTATTTGCAGCCCCACCCAACGCCTACAGTGTTTAGATGTAAACCAACATGATTGTATATGTCTATCTATGCTGTTACGATCGTGGTATCATGTAATGTCACTTAAGATAGGGCGGTTTCATGATTAACCCACACAAAAATGTATTATATGTCAATTTACAAAAGAAAGTAATCAATATATCACATTAAAGTCCGCTCTTTTCTGTTATGAACTACAGGGGTATCGATTCTACATTGTTTTCGGGATACTATAAATTCTGAAATGCTATAGTTTTAAAAGACTTATTATGATGGTGTGAACAGAGAACAGCTCTCTGGTTGTGAAGAAATCTCTGGTGTGAATTATATTTGAACCTGCAGGTCCGCGGAGGTGATGTAGTTTGGTGGAGTGTTAATGTATGTCATAGGTAGTGTTGCAAGCTAGAGAAGGTCAAGAAACTGACGAAGAAGAAGAAGAATATGAAAGATAAGAAAGGAATAGAAAGGAATATAACAACAAATCTTCATTTTTCTATAATAGTAGATTTCTTATTTTGTTTGTTCCAAAGATTGTCACTGCGATAATATCATTTGATATTCTTACAATTGTAATCGAATCTTATTTTGCTGGTAAGTTGTCGAGTATATTCAATATTTACTCGAGAACAAATCTGAAAACGGACTCCAGTCATGCGAGTCTGGTTGTGTGAATGAATTATTGGCGATTAGACTATATGTCTCAGTTCATGAAGTGGTAATTTTAAGGGTTTTCAAAACGAACAGAGAGTTTGTGTATGTTTGCACATGGAAAACGGGTTGAAAGTGGTATATATAGTAATAAGACTAAATCGATTCGGTCAATTCCATTGTCATGAATGTTTCATTAATGAATTACTTTTAACAACCACCCTCAAGTGGTTATTCACACACATGAAAACCATAAATTGGCATGATATGAACTTTTGAACATAATTATTGTATTTAACACTTTGACGGGGTAGGGTGGGGAAGGGGGAGGGGAAGAGGGAGGAGGAGAATCAGATCAATGACCAAACGGTCAGATTTATATTATTAAGTTTGATTTTCCATCCATCAGAATTCTCTAATACAATCACTATATTGTAAGTGTTTATAGCTTAACTTGCCACTTTCGTCATAGGAATGCATGGCGGTTAACGTCCTCCGCTGCAATGAATAGTAAATTAAATATCAGAATGGTTGGAAACAAATTAACAGAAAACATTAATCTAAATTCGTATAAAGTAAATAGATATGAAATATGGATATGATGATAATTTATAATAAAAAACAGTCATCCGTTGCATGGGCATAAAACCAGGAATGTGTCTCAAAGATTGCGCCCCCCCCCCCCCCCCCAACGCCGTCCCGCCTTCCTGTATAAAACTTATCTATCGAGGTTAGTTCCCAAATTTTAAAGGATTTATCACGACACTCCAAGATTTTATCAAACTGTCCAGAACTCAAAATGCGATTTAAATTCAACAATAATATGAAGAGTAATATTTGTAAAGATATTTTCACCGATTGTGCTTTAATCAGCTTGTTCTAGATGCGTTATTTCGATTCTGGCACGTATTTCGTCACCTAATACTTTCATTCACTTTTGTAAATAGTTAGAAGTTCAAAAGTAAACAGGATATTGCAACATTTCTGACAGATTCTGAATTCTTAACGAATGAAGGGTAATATATAAATTATATCTGGCTAAACAATTCGAACCCCACAACCGACTACAATTTCCCAAATTTCAGTTTGTAATTCCAGCCAAATGAACTACCCTTTAAGCGGACTTGCGTTTCAGTTTTTGTTTTTTTTAATAAATATTATGAAGTGTCTTATACTTATTATTGAATGCGGGTATACTATAAAGTTTCCAACTTTTGCGTTTTGTTAGATAACATAAGTACTTTTTACTTTGAGTATACTAAAGAATATATTAGTTTGAAGAACGACTATACCAGTTCATTTGATTTATAGCAAACCAAGGGAGAGCTTATATTTAGACTGCAAGATTCATTCGTTTTCACCCACTGTGGTAAAATGAAGTCAGAAACGCTATTACTGATGCTAGCCCGACAGTCAACCATAAAGATCTGAAAGCCAACAATAAATGTGAATTTTAATATCTCAAGAGTCGAATGAGTGCTTCTTTGATCAGTTGATTCAATAAATAGCGCTCGAGACGTTATCAAATTACAGATGGCTAAGATAGATTAGAATTTAACCTTCTACGTACCCTTTTTGTAAAAACACACACACACACATACGCACACAAACGTAGATTACATTTAACTGTACCGTGATGAAAAGGGCAAACATTATTATTGTGCTAAGATCTCAATCTGGCCTTCTACGGCACCATCTTTTATGAAAACATGACATCATTTTCTGACAGTTAATTGTCATTTTGTTTTATCATTTCATAAATTTCAGCTTTTACGAGGTTTAATTCATTTGAGAAAAAAAACCGTTCAATTTATACATACATGCTACTTTATTATGGCGTATTGAAAAATTCTAAGAAGACACTATTGCTCTCAATTTCAGTGATTTGCCGTTTGTTTAAATTAAAGTTATATCACTGGTCCGTTCGCCGCTTACATTTTTGCTTTTGTCGCTCTCGTCGACTATGTGACAGTAAAGGACATGCGACAGAAGTAAAACGGATCTTTCGAAATATGAACATTTAAAGTAAATCAAACCTAGAGTTAAGAACAGATCGATGACCTATGATTTATATATTTATAAATGATCTATGTTCAATGATCCATTGTTTATGATAATGAGCTATGTTCTATGATCTATGGTCTATGTTCTATGACCCATTGTCTATGATCAATGTTCTATGATCCATTGTCTATGTTCTATGACTTTTGTTCTATATTCTATGATCCATTTTCTATGTTCTATGATCTATGTTCTATGATCTATGTTCTATGATCTATATGAACTGTGATCTCTGATTTGTGATCTCTGATCTATGTTCTATGATCATGATCTATTTTGCCTGAGCTCTGATCTCTGATTTGTGATCTCTGATCTATGTCCTATGATCTATATGATCTCTGATTTGTGATCTCTGATCTATGTTCTATGATCATGATCTATTTTGCCTGAGCTCTGATCTCTGATTTGTGATCTCTGATCTATGTCCTATGATCTATATGATCTATATGATCTGTGATCTGTGATCTGTAATCTCTGATTTGTGATTTATGATCTCTGATCTATGTCCTACGATCTATATGATCTATATGATCTGTGATCTGTAATCTCTGATTTGTGATTTATGATCTCTGATCTATGTTCTATGATCTCTGATTCTGATCTCTAATTTGTGATCTCTGAGCTATATCCTATGATCTATATGATCTATATGATCTATATGATCTCTGATCTCTGATCTGTAATCTCTGATTTGTGATCTCTGATCTATGTTCTATGTTCTATGATCATGATCTATTTTGCCTGAGCTCTGATCTCTGATTTATGATCTCTGATCTATGTTCTATGATCTCTGATTTGTAATCTCTGATATATATCTTATGATCTATATGATCAATATGATCTCTGATTTGTGATTTGTAATCTCTGTTTGTGATCTCTGATCTTTGATCTAAGTTCTGTAATATTTGTCATATCATCTACATGTTCTATGATCACAGTGGCATTCTCTAATGCATATCCGTTTCAGCCATGATACAGAATGCCGAATATAGAGTGACTAAACAGGACTTAAATTGGAGTTAAATGGACAGATAATATTATGTACGAACACTTTTGCGTTTCTTAAACTTCGATCTTATAAAAGTCGCTGAATGGCTGTTTGATTTGTCCCGTAGAGGGTGAGCATAAACTAAAAGTCACAATCACCGCGGACAAGAATGTCGCCCTCACCATCGGATCGAGAGGAAAGCTATGTTTAAAGTAAGGAACAGATTATTAGCAATGGTGAAGTTTTGCACTTTCAAAACAATTTTAGACAAGATTTTCATTGTCTGTCACCGGAAGATTTCTATAACGTACGTCAGAGTTCCATCTTAAATGCTGAGTATCTTCAAGTACATAATATGGTAGAGATTAATCACGCACTGTTCATAAAACGAATAACTGCAAACTGTTTACAATCGTGTCGTTAAATTTAATAGTTACGTCTTTAAACATAAGGTGTGACAGCGCGTCCCATATCTCCTCCCAACCTCCTCAACCAACCCGTACCACCCAACCCCCCCCCCCCACCCTCCACTTCCCCTCGAATCACTATAGATGTATACGGGAGATAATATGATAAGGATACACGAATGTGGTTATTGGAGTAATGGACTATTTTAAACTATTACTCTAATCAATAATGTGACAAAAACATCAACCATTTCTTATATAATTACTTACTTGAACACTTCTCATTTACCCGCCTCTCTGCTGTTTACCAAGTTTGTTTCCAAACCACCTGCCTCCAGGATGCATGCCACTATAACAACTACTGTCGTAGCTGCAAAAATGACTATCCCCAAAGAACATCTGTCCAGAAAACTGCCCTTAATTGAGTCCACCCTAATAAAACAAAACAGTTAGCAAACTGCTTATCCACTAAAGAGCCTGTGTAAGAGAATGTGTAAAATGTAAGAGGGCCTGACGTTTCGATCCTAGCAGGATCTTCTTCAGAGGCTGAATGACAAGTAACAGTAACAGAAGGGACAGATACACACACGGAATACAGTGTGTTCAAGTAATTAATTATAAAGTTCAAGTAAGTAATTATATAAGAAATTGTTGATGTTTGTGTCACTGGGTGATTCCACCCTATATAAAGAGTCACAAATGAGAAAAACAATTACAATTGTTTACGTTTTCCGTTCAATGTTCTTAGTATCATTTTGTTTCCTCCTATGTGAAAACAAAGTGTGGTAAACAGGTGCGTAAAGAAGGGTCTGGAATTCAAGCGTATAACAAAGGGTAACCAAAGGGATAGGGGTAGTACTATATGCATGTTTTACAAATCTGCTTGTTTAACAACACAGACACTGTTTTCCTGTGAATCAAATCAACAAGTTATAATGATATATTTCACGCTGTATTGTGGAGGGGTGACATCATCACTGACGTCACACATGTGGTTTAAAATACCCAGAGACATGGGAGTTTTGCCAGTAAGGAATTTCAATTTTTTTTTTTTATTTTTTTTTTTTTATTTTTTTTTATGCTAACTATATTTGCATGTATATAGCAGCTGGTGTGCTTGCTCGTCAATTCTACCGGAGCTACCGATCGACAGAATTACCCGATATAATATTGCAATTGGTTAAAACATCAGTACATTGAACAAGGTTCTTAATTACCACATTAACATGACTTGAATTATTTATTATTGCAATCGATTTAACTGACAGTCTACGAAAAAAATAAATGAGATTTTATCAGGACATAAACGAACTTTAAAAGAAAAAAGCAAGAGAAAGAAAGTCAATTTTAATTATTTGAAATGGGAAAGTGACTAGACAAGCTAATGAGCTAAGTTGTTCTGGGATTTTATGATCACGTGACACAATGTTAACTTGCTTTAAAATTAAAATGTGCCCATTGAACGTTCGTTTGTGGCAAAAGATGCCAATATAAACCAAAGTGAGCACCGTAGAGAATTGCGTTGTCTCTTCAGAAGTAGCCTAAATATTAAGTTTATGCTTTCCAAATTCTCTATGGATACTCTATAGGGACCTTGAAGTGCAACTCAAAGTATCATTTAATTGTGGTACGACCTCAATATATATCTATAGAGAAATATAAAAGATGAACGCAAATATAAAACATATGATAGTAAATCAACCTACTATATTTTTTTTTTATAAATTTGACATAAATAGACCTTATACATGAATTTCTACACTGTGTGAATTCAAAACCACTAAAGTACCAATAACATGATCGTGGTATAACCTTCATTCTGTGCAGAGTACAGTTTCGTTTTCAGGCTGTGTTTTTAAGTTTGTTCATATAATTTTGTGATCCCAAATCGATAATTTCAGCTGTTTTAATGATCGGAGCTGCATTAGCTTTTGTACATCCTATAGAATCAAATATCTCTCTGAAGTAGGCCCCGCTGGTAGTAATTAACCGAGTTCGTGTCACAATACCCTCAGAACCGACTATGCTGTAAAACAAAACCCTTTGTATCTCAGACTATCACATTCAAAATCTCATGCTGTGCTCGCATTGTGTTCTTTAATGTGAATATGTTCAGTTTATTGATACATTTTGCTGACAATATATATTAAAAAATAATATAAAATAAGATTTTTTTGACCAATGTAGTGTAAAATGCGCAGACAATTCCCGCTGCTACTATCACCATCCATAAACCCAGATTTGTGACTGAAAGATAAAATAAACGCATATAATTGTTGAAAACAAAAGCAAATGCCTAACATTATAACTTATTTTATACCATAAAATGTAAGAAAGCATGGTATAAATATATA
>JAIPMN010008866.1:0-10262 GCA_020650975.1 Apostichopus californicus | reverse complement strand
TATATATATAGATATATAAATATATATATATATATATAATAATAATATTAAAAATAATATAAAAATAATAATATAATATATATAAGATTAAAGAGTATAGTTCTGTTATATATGTAGTTAATTATGCATTGTTGGTCTTAGGTGAAATAAAATTTCTTCATTTGTTTTTGTCCTTTTATCACACAGTCTAAATAATTTTGATCAACATCCAAACCCTGGTTCCCATTCAGCTCCAAATTTCACCACAAGTTTAGTTCATGTTGAATCCTTGACTAATGTCGATATTTTGTTGAAACTGGCTACGTAAGGCACAATTTGGTGAAATTGCACTCTGTTTTTCATTCGAACGATACGTTTTGACTGATGGAATGACAATAGAGTTTATACTTCGTATTATTGTCTCAATAAAGAATACTAATTTGTTATAGATATATTTACACTGATAAAACATCCAGGGTGCATGCATCTACGACGTCTGCTATTCAGACGCTACACTTGTCATTCGGTGCCCACGAAGGATAGGTGAAAACGTCATACACAACTTGTCCCATAGAATTGATGAGAAGGTTCGCCATCAGAATGCCGACCACATTGAGCAAAGCTCCGGCTTTAACCTATTTCGATGAGATAATAATAGCTATTATTCTTGACTTAATCAAACATTAGCATTAATGCAGCAATTTAAGACGATTTCCATAGCTATTTCGATGATAGTTTGTTCGTTGACGAAATTGTTAAAATCGTATGGAAGTGCTAATTAATTGCGAGAAATTTTAATTCAGCCACAGAAAGACAAATTTCGTATGTGTTGCTGCAAGAACCCTGAAGGCACAGTAACAAGGGAGAGTAACCGGTGTCAATTATCCTTACAAACGAGTACACGGAATCTTGAATAGCTTACCATGTCAGGAACTGAAACAATTAGAAGAATTTGTTTTGTGTGGCTGCATGTAGGTAGCCTAACCGATATGAATAAACCTAAACCAACATGTACACAAGACCATAATCAGCATAATGAATAGCTTACCATGTCAGGAATCGAAACAGTTTCAAATGAGAAGACGATCGCATTTGGTGGTGTGGCTGCAGGTAGCATGTAGGCATAGGTGCAGGCGAGTGTAACTGGTATCATCAGGTACAGGGGATTGACACAAAGACTTTCAGCCTGGAGAGGAAAATATGATTAAAAAATCTCTCTTTTTTTTACGCCTTCAATACATTACAGAGACTAGTGAAAGCAAATTGATGAGATCTTAACATTGGGCGCCAAAATCCACGTCTTTTCAATATGCTTAGAATATGAGTACGAGTACAAATTCATGAACTTGGTATGTATCGAGTACACGTGACGAAGCTAGAATAGGAGCACGACGGTATACGGACTCACTATAAGTCTGTATAAATCTATTTGACTTTAGGTACTCAGAACATTGTAAAACTCACCAGAGATGCACAGATTGGTAGGAATATGGTAGTCGTGGCAACATTACTGGTAAATTCGGTGAAGATACATAGTACAATGGTCAGAATGAAGACCAATGACCAAGAAGGAATTCCAGAGAGAGCACTGAATTTATCAGCCAACCAATCAGATAGTCCCGATTCCTAAACATAGAATGAACATTGGAATAATAGTTTTTTCGTTTTTTTATTATTTCCCGCATATATTTTTCATACAATATACATTATGGTTAATCCGCGTCTTTTGCATTGTGTTGCTTATATTTATTTATAGATATTCATTTATCCCATTTATTTTGTGGATAAAACTCAAAATACTTTAAACGTCGAATTGAGAGTTATTTCATTGTATGGAATTTATATAAACTTCAAATGCAGTGGTTATACATGCTTGCATCCCTCGTCGAAAGAAAAAAAAAGTTACCTCTGCCAAACTACAGTGTATCGTGTTTCGGTTACAATCAAAATGGCGCCCACCGGGACAATTACCTAATAATGTATTTTCAGGTCCTGCTCTACAGTATGGGCCTTATAGTTCTGCTCAATATTAATTAACGTTTGTTCTGTCATAATGAGAGCTTAAATGCATCACAAGAGAGGAGAGACAGAGTGGTTTTAGCGTTGAAATGTCTTTATCCAACTGCAGGCTCCAAAATATTGTCGATATGTGAATTCACACGACATGCCAGCAAATTCGTTGTAAATTCTTCAGGCATACATAGTTCGTGAATTCAAATGACATGCCAGTAAGTTCGTTGTAAATTCTTCAGGCATATATATAGTTCGTAACGAGCAAAATCCTTACAAGTTCAGATTAGAAAAATCCATTCTGTGCTCAATAGAAGTAACTTTAAGAATTCGGTTTAGCTCAGTAGAGAAAACATTAAGACTTTTCAACATCAAGGTTTAAGAAATAAATTGGTAAATATCGCTTTAGAAAATAAGACAAACTAGTTTTATTAGTGAAGGATTACAAACTGGAGTCGAGTGGGCGGGAGGAGGGGGGGGGTGGGTAAAAGTGGAAAGGATAAGCAAGGTCTTAAAGATTGTACTAAGTCATTCGAATACTGCTTTTAGTGTCGCGGTCCCGGGCCGCCATCTATTTCGACTTTAAAATCGCCATCTTATATAGATTTGAATAACTGTGATGTCTTTACGTGACATTATGAATCTCTAACCGTTATTGGTTTATGTCGTTTATGTCATTTCCATTACTAGATAATGCTGAAAGGTTTCTAAACTCGCCATATCAATACCTCACAGCCATTGGCCAAAGCAAATCCTCCTCCAAGCAGGAGAACAATATTCCAAGGGATCCTCAGTTGGGCTGTCTTCCAGGTTAATAAGGGCTGCATCGGGCCTGGCTCTTCACCAGGATCTGAGTTCGTAAATTTAAAGAAATGCAACATTGGAGAGAATAAGATCAATTAATACACTCCCCCGCTACGCATTGGAATCTACTCCTCCCCTCCCCTTCCCACCATTCATGTTTCATCAAGTTCTACCTCTTCCACCCTCTCCCTCCCATAAGACGAGCACTTCTTGGGAAAATGTTTGAGGCTTTGGGGTGAGTTGGATAACTGTTTGAACCTATACTGTTAATCTTAACTGTTAACCTATATACTTATAACTGTTTGAACCGTCACTTAAAAAAGTGAACGATCCATACGGCTGCACCAAATTTGAATCTCTGTTTACTTATCAAGTATTAACATACCTGTCTTGCCAAACATTTTCCTAAAGATCCACGGCATTCTTGATGGGAAGATGAACAAGGAAATAGCAATGATCATAGCTACCGTTGCATCATTGATGTATCTAAAGGAAGTATAAAATATAAGAAGTTAAAAATAATTCAATAAAATTTATTATGTTTATTTCCTTGTTATTTCCAGGGTAATCTTTCCTTTCAATTAAAGACGTGTGTAACCAGATAATAGAATACTGTATCTATGCTTTCCTGCGTGAGTTGTTCATGAACTCAGCAAATCGATTCTGGGTTGCACCGAGCCCTACCCCTCCCTCCTCCAACACCCAATGAGAGGATGTATGTATTAACCATGAAATGCAGGGTATGTAGCAACATTATCATTATCCGCCCCCCCCCTCCCTTTTTATCTTTTTCAAGTGAAACTTACTCAGGAACAAGAAATAGCTGGGTCCATCCGTCGAAATTTGGGATGAAACTCGATTTTCGGAAAAGCCAAAGAATAATTAGAAATGCAAAATGAACTAAGGTAGCAAACTCTCCAAACCTGAAAAAAATGATTAAGAGAAGACACAATATAACAAGAAATATACTAAAAATTAGTTGCAATAGAACCATTTTTCATTGGTCACTCTGTACCAAAATAGCTCTCTCTATAATGCAACGGTCAGTAAACTATGAAGCGCGACCCAAAAAGTGGGTCGAGCAAAATTTCTGGTCAACCGCGCGAAATTTTTCGAGACGTCGACAGCTCTCAGAGCTTACTGACGGAAATTGCTTACTTGTTACTAGTATACGCATACTAGGGATCGATTCGGCGGTGTGAGGTTCGGGTGGGTCGTGGCTAAGTTCTCATGGTGTGAGGTTCTGGTGGGTCGTGGCGAATTCTCATGGTGTGAGGTTCTGGTGGGTCGTGGCTAAGTCATTATGGTGCGAGGGCCTGGTGGGTCGTGGCTAAGTCCTTATGATGTGAGGGTCTGGTGGGTCGTGGCTAAGTTCTCATGGTGTGAGGTTCTGATGGGTCGTGGCTAAGTTCTCATGGTGTGAGGTTCTGATGGACCGTGGCTAAATCCTCATGGTGTGAGGTTCTGGTGGGTTGTGGCTAAGTTCTCATGGTGTGAGGTTCTGGTGGGTCGTGGCTAAGTTCTCATGGTGTGAGGTTCTGGTGGGTCGTGGCTAAGTCCTCATGGAAAATGTTGGGCCGTTGGACTAACAGTTTGCGGACCGCTGCTATAGTGTATTAAATCCATGTCAAGGTAATACTTCTAAGATTATACAATAGCAGATTGCAGGCTTGTTCCCAGAGTTTTCCATCCACTTATACCCATATAGTGGCAATGGGCAAATGTTCACCAAACCGAGATATATAGTAGAGGTTTTATTATGCTCGAGATTGCATTCTCAAGCATGCATCCTTCCATCTGAGTTATGTCAAGTCTGTGAAATGTTGACGGATACGTTGACTGTTCTAATTCCCCCCTTTGCCCCTACGAAATACCACTTTTTGGCGCCATTTTTTTTTCAGTGGCCGTCAGTTTAGGAAATATGGTTATTGCGCAGTGTGATGATGATGATGCATCAAATTTGTATGGAAAGACACTAATGTGCTGTATATAGTGTTCCTAACAATATTACAATGCTGCAAATATAAGTAGAAATAACCCCAATATTTGAAAACATAATAAACTCCAATCTATGCAAAACATTTTCAAAAGTGACATTACTTACGTGACACTACCAAGAGCTTTGTATTCTCGCCTTATGAGATCGTGTGCGGCCTTTCCATCTTCGGATTGCTCCTTACAACAATTACAGTCTCGAAACCAAACAAAGCAGCTTCGAAAGAAAGGTAAAAAGAAAAAAAAAGAATGAAATTGAATTAATAAAATTCACAACAATTTTAAAAAGACATCTACCTCCTTCCCCATCTGTCTTCGCTTTGTGCTCTTCCTCTCCCTAACTTCCTCATCTCCTATAAAAAAAAAAACACTACTTGTCCATTCCCCTTATCGTCTCTTTTAATCACGACTATACAAAATGGACTTAATGTTATTAAAATAGCTGTGGGAAGCAGAAAGAAATATTCCGTTGGCAGGCAAAGAAACACTTGACGAAAAATACTCCACACTGCGGGTTAAAAGCCCATCTCAATATCTCGTTATTAACTTGAGATATGGTTTCTTGAATGAAACCTGGCCAAAGCCTCATTTACTCTATAGTGGATTACAGTACAGTTGTGAAAATATGTGAAATGACCAACCTACGGTCTAGAAAATACGATTGTAACCAAACCCAACAAATAAAGAGTGAAATGATGGTTGCTGGCAGCATAAAGAAGAACCAATTAGCGAATGTAATGCCCGGATCGTCACCGTAAATTCTGTTGATAATACAAAAACAAAAGTATACAAATGAAAATCCGAAATAGCTACTTTAAAGAAAAAGAAAATATCGAAGAAAGAAACATATAGAACAGGACAAAATAATAACATTTTAGACCTGTCATCTCCTCGATTCAACCCGCCATATATCAACACGATACAAACACGTGATATCTGTCTTACACACTACATCAATCATGAATGAATTATATGACGTCGCCATCGCAATATGTCTATCGCAATGAAGATATTTCTTACGTAATAGGCCTATATGTCGTCACCAGACCGTTAAAAACGTCCATGATCACCGAGGTGGCATGCCTCGCTATACTAAGCAATTGTGTGTCTACGGTAAAACTGGGGTGCAATTAAACCTAGCGTCTTAGTAGACGGAAAGAGAAAACATTCTTGACTGACATCAGCCTATAACTTGCTGAATCTCTACATAATAGCCTTCAAACTGGGAAGACTTAAATCTGGTCACGTATACTCATAGGCGTAGGAGCCCAATTTGATTTTTTTTTTGGGGGGGGGGGCTGTAACGACTTGCCCAAAAAATGTAACCAAATTTTTCGCGCATGGTAATATGCATATCATATAGGTAAGAATCGGTTATTACATCGAATGCCAATAACATACAATCATTTTCTGTGTTATTACCCTTCCATATTGGTTGTAATTTTGGGGATGTCGCTACAATAATGATGATAATAACAATAATATAAGTTTAACCATTGAAAAATACATTGCAAGTTATGTTTCTTCCAGTATAGGTGCCCGAAAAATTCTCAGCATATTGCCCGAATTTTCAGAAAAATATTTGATTGGGGGGCTGCAGCCCCCCAGCCAACCCCCCGCCTCCTACGCCTATGCATATACTATAACGATGCATTCCATTCTCATTGAACAGCCCCAAAAGTTACCACTTTGTTCCATCACTTCCTCTGGGTTAAGTTGTTATTTTAGTTCGCCCGTTCGCATTATCACTGCTGTGACTATCGCGATTCGCGAGCGAAGTTAACACGGCAGTCGATAAGACTGTGGATTTTTTTAGCACAAGCGTGTAGTATACCTGTATGTGTGACACTTTGATCTGCAACTCACGGTAAAGTAGAAGTAATAAGTATATAGTCTACCCGCGCAAAAAGCATCGTATCAATGCTAATAGGCGGTAAAACTAAATCATGGACGCTATCACCATACCAAGCATGCGTAGCCAATATGCTTGGTGCACATGCACAACAGTACACCCCCCCCCCCCCGCGTCGAAATATAGCGACGAAAAAAGAAAGGGTTTCCACCTATAACTTGACCATTCTGTCTGTCGCACTACCCGTCACTTTCTATAACATGTGCATTACACCATGTGGCTTGTGTGGAAACGATGTGTAGTGTTGAATTGAGTGTCACGTGAGCGTAAACGAAATGGTTCAACAAGTTTGGCGAAAGTCTTTACATTCCTTCATTCTGTTTGCCAAAAGAAGAGCTATGCGAAATTTGACAAAGCGTAACATTAAAATCCTGAAACTAAGCATTGTTCCCTCATTTTTCTGGTATTATATTGATTAGCGGTCTTTGTGTAGAGCATTTGCGTATTTCTCTGTGCTTTTTATAGTTAGACAATCTCACTGATTCGTAGTATTAATTATGGTTAATTATGTGTGCAAAAGTACCGTTTTTTTAATCGTTTCTCCCCGGTTTGACCTAATGTCACCCGAAAACCCCGGATATCCAGCACACAGAATAGCAGCCAGTTGGGACAATCTCCTAATGCTAATACCTCTCTAAACTGTACTCCAAAACCATGCTCTAAAAGCACTGTTATTGACAGTACAAACAGTTCCTAACCCTGATCTGATAGAAACATGATATTCATATTGCTCGTACTGACGATACCAGTGCTCTGGAAAAGCGGAGCATGACACTGCAATATAGAAAAAAATTCTCCCAACTGGGTGCATGAATATTTTGAACTAAGTCTTGCATATCTTACAAAATCAACGGACACAAACGGTGAGCTCATAATCGATTAGCGTTAATACTCATTAGTGGATCCAGAATTTCTCGGAAGATGCAGGGTTCGGTACCCGTCGGTATAACCTTATTTCCGACATTACTACCCATATAGCGGTGTGTGCGATGATCATATCGGGCAAAAAAAAAAAAGGAAAAACGTGAAACATTTTATACCTTTCTATCCAATGTGGCCATGTGTACAATAAGTTATGTGTGAAGCTATTAAGTTTTAGTGCCAAATATGTTTCAAAAAGGGGAGGGGCCGGACTAACCGGATCTCCTCCCCTGAATACACAGCCGAGTTTCAATAGCTTGTATAGGTGTTCCTTACTCTTCGATAATACCAGTCATGGCCACTGTTGTACCCGTCCCTGTCAGTGTTGTTGTGCCTCCAATTGTTGCAGAGTACGCAATGCTAAGTAAGAGCCCCTTCGATAGAGCCAGCTCTTCTGGTGTCAGGGATGCAATATCGAATTCGTCTTCTGTGACGTCAGGTTTGTCATCAGTTGTCTTCATTCCTGTCTGATCTTCTTTGTCGATGTCCGCCTCCTTTAAACCTTTCTCATCCGTTGTTTCAAACGCAGGATTATTGTGTTGTACAGTTTTTCTGGTTTACATGACGAGAACAATAATTGATATGAATTTTTTTTAAGCAGTTATTTTCCGCATCTCTTTCCAGAACAACGTATACCCATAATTTCCTTTCCCTTGACGAAGCCGAATTCATCGCATAAATGTGCATAAACGGACTCAAAATGACAAAATACATGTAATGAAACATGACTTTATGTTTATAGTTTCCATGGTAACAGTGTTTACTATTTTCTTTGTAGCAACATATAACCATGATCATGCTAATTTAGGAAATGTTGCAAAATAATCAATTTTTTTTAGATTTGTCCGGACATAATTTCCTTGCAACAACTGGTATCTGCTAACAGTTTCTTAATGTAGGATTCAGAGTTTGGAGTCTCAAACACTGTATTTTATCCTATCAGGGCAGTTTCTGCCGTTCAATCACTACTCTGTCAGTCAAATACTATTTCCGGTTTCTCATGCACATATATTCAGTCATTAGCAAGTAATTGTCTGAAGGAACATGATTGACAGGTTTTTTTTTAAGGCTTTTTCGTATTTAAATTTCCACCCAATCATTCCAGTAACCTACTTAACACTTCATTAGTGTTTCAAAACAGTCAATGAGCAGAAAGCAAGAATTGCAAAACCATAGTGAGCCCTTGAAGTAGTATAGTAAACACAGAAGACTATATGCGTAATCAAACTCCGCAGTATAGAACCGCACATAATATAGCCTATGGAAGACAACCACAGTAAAGGTATGCAGCACACTTTATGCACAGACGACATTGCTTGGACGGCAATCTCGTAATGGCTTGCAGGTCCAAAATAAACAAACCTGTCAAGGTAAAAATTTACAGCAGCAACATCTCCATATCCATTGTTTACTGTGTTTAGAGTGTAAACTCTTTATAGCTGTTTAATAACCACTTCAATTTGTTTTGAGAACTTATCTTTCAAAGCAAATATTAAGATTTCAATTGGGTTAGAATAGCTAGTCTATAGAGTATGTCAGTGGGGACATTACACATGCGCACATTGAACACATGAACAATAAAAGAACGGTGCATGAAAATCAAACATTTCTATCTTGTATAATACAACAAGTTAACATCGCTCTAGAGTATCTTAGAAAGTTTAATGTCACAAGCTGCATCCCTCCCCCACCCCCGTGCACTCCTCGGCAACCAATACTTGCTGTATAATGCTAAACTGCATGTTAACCGATGTACGGTATACCGCAATACCCCCACCCCCCCCCCCCAATTAACATATATATGGTTTTTAGTTCAAGCACGAATCATTTTGGTTGCAATTGTCTTACCTTTCGTCGATTTGGTCATCCAGGTCTGATTTTACACCGGTCACCATCAATGTAGGATTTGACGATGAATTGGATTTGAGCTGTAATAGATTAAATAAAGGATATCAGCTTTGAAGACTTCAAACTGGACATTTGCTAGACACATACTAATTCATTTGCAAGTAGATACTCTGCTGAAAACGTATCTAAAAGTTGGTCAACGTACATACGTTAGCTGTATATTTATGTTTAGAATAACAATTAACAACGTGCATCATTCCATCGGTTCATTTGAAAAAAAAGGTCACAATGTATGACAGAGAAAATTTACTCACCATTTTTCTGTCTTTAATAATCTGAATAACAATAGCATGGGCGATAGGTACCATCATGGCGGTGGTAGCAGTATTGGATATCCACATCGATAAGAATGCAGTGCTGATCATGAACCCTAACATCAACCTGCAACAGAGAATGCATACCGTACAAGCTCAGTATGCCTGTAGCCAAGGATGACCCATGTCGTTTACACCTTATACAATATTCAAAGTAAAACCATTTTCCCTAAGACTGACAGCTGTACGTTCAAATCACAATTTCACCGCTCGTAAAAATGATAGCATCCTTAGCAAGTTTGAAAAAGTCCAAACTATAGATACATATTTAAAAAAGTATTCAGTATTGTTGCTCAAATCATAGTCGTAGACCTTTAGATGTTTCGGTTAAGAAACTAATCTAAAGTATAAAAGATCGACATACCTTTAAATACTGTGTTCCTTCACCCCTTGAATCCCGGCTTGTTGCTAACGTTGGA